>JAHRIG010000106.1:14730046-14809539 GCA_020311275.1 Eira barbara
CGGATGGATGGATGGATGGATGGTGGATGGATGGATGGACGGATGGACGGATAGATAGTGGATGGATGGTCGGACGGACGGATGGATGGATGGTGGATGGATGGACGGACGGACGGATGGATGGAATGTGGATGGATGGTGGATGGATGGATGGTGGATGGATGGTGGATGGACAGAGGATGGTGGATGGACGGATAGGTGGGTGGGTGGGTGGATGGACAGAGTTAACAGGGCTTAGAAGGCAAGTAGCCTTCAGTTCCCTTCTGTTGGCTGTCAGGGACTCACAGGAGCAGAACCACCAGCCAGGGCATAAAACAGCAAACCCTGAATTTGAATTTGGTGGATGGTTCTACAGGTGGGTGTATATCCCAAAATTTGCTGTGGACTCTTTCTGGCAAGGATTTGGAGGTCATTCAGCAACCTCTGCCTGGAGGGGCCTTGGGGACAGGAAAGACACAGTGGGTTCCAATTCCTGTCACCTCTGGGACTTGCTTGTGTGCCTGGCTGCAGTGAGCTGAACAGTGTCCCCCAGAATTCACGTCCACCATAACCGGTGAATATGACCATATTTGGAAAAAGATCCAAGTGCAGATGCAATCAAATGCAGGATTTCTAAGGGAGACCCTTCTGGATTACCTGGGATGGACCTTTACTCCAACAAGAAGACAGAGGGAGGGACACCTGGGTGTCTCAGTCGGTTAAGCTGCTGCCTTCTGCTCCGGTCATGATCCCGGGGTCCTGGGATCGAGTCCCGCATCGGGCTCCTTGCTCGGTGGGGAACCCGCTTCTCCCTCTGCCTCTGCCTGCTTGTGCTCGCTCTCTCTCTCTCTCTGACAAATAAGTAAAATCTTTTAAAAGAAGACAGAGGGAGACACGGACCCAGGAGAGGGGCACAGATTGGAGTGATGCGGGCACGGGCCAGGGCACTCCACCGATTGCCATGGATCACGGACCCAGGGAGCCTCCTCCCTCCACCTGGTGGTCTGTCCTTCTCTGTCCACCAAGCCAGGGGGTGGGGGCGGGGAGGGGCTGGCAGCTGACGTTGGGCACCTGGGTTCTCCTCTTGGCTTCATCTCAGGCACCTGTCTGCGGCGTCTCCCTGAGCTCCCTGAGCCCCTGGGGGGCTGAGCCTGGAGGTTGGGGAAGCTGGGGACTCCCTCCACCCTGTCCACCCATTGTGTCCCGCAGCGTCAAGGCCGGGGCCCAGGTCCCCTTCCACCCTCCGTCCTCCCTGCCGAGGTATGGCCCTGCCGGTGGCCGCCAGTCTCCGCACACCTCACCCTTCCCCTGCGGCCCATCGTGGGGTCACTGTTCTCCCTTCGGTGGAAATGCCTCGGGGAGGGAGGTCTCTTTCCTGGCGGGCTTGATCGAAGGCCATTCTCCTCAACCCTGTTGTCCTGTCCCCCTCTGGCCCTGACCCACAGCCCAGAGCTCAGCTTCTGACCCTACTGTCCAAGGGCTCCCACGGCCTCACGGCCCTGCTGAGCTGGTGGCACGGTCAGTCGCTCCCGGTCTTCTGCGGCCTGAGCTCAGGGGTCCAGGCCATGGGAGCGGAGCCCACCGCCAGCCCCCTCCATGAAGATGTCCGTCGGCACGGCCCGGGGATGGGGAGCCCAACGGAGGCGCGGCGGCAAGAGGCTTCTAACGAGGATGGGCGATGCCTCCATCACGGAATCCCAGGGGCCCTGCACACAGTATGGGAGCAGACCCCAACCCAGCCCAAGCGTGGGCACCCGCCATGCCCCCGGGATGCCCTCTAAGCAACCTCAGGCCTCCCTGGCCACCCCACCCTTCTGAGGTCATTTTCTACCCAGCCCACGCCCACTGGAAAAAACAGCCCAGTACACCTCGTTGCCAAGCCCAGGGGGCCACTGGGTGGGGGGCAGTGGGAACCCGACCAGGCGAGAATTTAAAACAGGAGGTCCAGCTCAGTGGCGGCGGGGGGTGTGGGCTGTGGGGGCCAAGTGGGGCATCCCCCGGGGGAGGTCTCATCCAGGCCAAGAGGACCCACAAGTGTGCGGGGAGCCAAGGGCCCAGGGCCAGCTGGCAGACGAGGCCGGCCGATGGGGGTGCAAGGGGCGCCCACGCCCTCATGTGCCCCTACTCTCCTCCACCTTCCAGCCCGTCACAGGGCTCCGTGTGGTGGGAGCAAGCTCAGACCTGGCGGCCCAGATCAGGTGGGGCTGGGCGCCCCTTGGTCCCATGGAGCCCAAACCCAAGCGCCACAGACCCAACTCCCCGTCTCAGTCTGGGGGCGGGACGTCAGATCTACGTGTGACAGGCCACAGTCCCCTCCAGAGACCCCGGGGAGGGCTGCTCCTGCCTCGCCTGGCTCCCAGTGTGGCCAGCGCCCCTCAGCTTGTGGCTTCATCCCCAGGGCTCTGCCCGCGTTATGGTGCGGCTGTCCTCCGTGTGTGTCTGTTCCTCCTCCCTTCTTGTGAGGACGCCACTCCCTGGATTTAGGGCCGACCCTACTCCAGACTGATGTTAACACAGACATCGGCAATGACCCTATTTCCAAATAAGGTCACTTTCTGAGGTTCTGGGGAGCCGTGAACCTTGAGGAGACCTGACACAGCGTCCTAGGAGGGGAGCAGAGGCTTGGCACAGGGTGACACCTGACAGACGGGAGGGAGGCGGCAGGTGGACAGAGGAACGGTTGGACACTTTAGGCCTGGCTTCGGGAAGAGGGCCCTCTGGCCTAGGAGCTCTCTGGGTACCTGGAGTTGGCCCCCGAGCGCACTGAGTGACCAGAGAGAGGGACAACAAGACACAGCAGGGAGAAGGCCCGGGCTGGGGAAGGGACAGCAGGACCCAGACAGGTGGGAGCACAGGCACCGGCCCACAGGGGAGGCAAGGGGGCCTGGGGGAGAGACGGGTATCCTTGGGGCCAGGGGTGTGTCTGGGAGGACGTGGTGGCCTTCCTTGAGGACGGACGTCCACAGTGCTGCGTGGATCCAGAGCTCATCAGCCCTCCTCGCAGCCAGATTCCTTGGGCAGGGAGATCCCTTGGCCAAAGCCTCCCAGGGCTGGACGGGGAGGGGGTCGCCGAGGGTCTGCCAAGAGGCAGCTGCATCTGGGGGTGTCGTGGCTGTGCATCTGGTGGGCAGGCGGGGACCAGGGGGGCCACACTTCCTTCCTGGGCTCAGACGCCATCTCGGAATGTGGAGCAGGGATCCCGGCCTCCCCAGACCAGTGCCTGGCGTCCCCCAGGCTCCCGGAGGAAGAGAGGCCATCTGTTTTCCGTTGGACGGATGGTCTGGGGCTGCCCCTCACACGGCTGGGGGCCAGCGCTCCAGGTAGGGTGTCTGCGAGCCAGCCAGCGGCCCCCAACATGCAGAAATGGGAACTTGACCACAGTAGCTTTGCCAGCCCACCAACGGGGCTGTCCCTGCTGCCCTCGCTAAACCCCATGGGGCAAGGAAGCCAAGCCTTCCAGGTCTCAGGTTTGCCCTGGCGACTCATGGGGGCCCCACGTCCTTCTGCCCCACGTTGCCGGGAGAAGAGCCTCCTGCAGGCGTCCTGAGAGGCCAGCACCTCCGTCCAGACAGGAGCTGTCGGCCTCGCGCAGGCCCCGGCTTCCACGATGGAGAGCCGCTGGGATTCTGGGGCGCTGGGTTCCCAATGCACGCCTGAAGCCCGAGGCAGGGGCGCCCCTCCTCTGCTCAGTGGCTCTGTAGCCGGCGGGCGGTCGGGCCTGGGCGGGTGAAGACAGCTGACGGCGCCAGCCCGGGACAGGACAGCGTGCGCGGCACGGGAACTCGCCACGGGACATGTGAGCGCCGGGGGAAGGACGGCCATGCCACTGGGGTGTTTCCTTTTTTGGCGTGGTAAAATATTCATGACACGAAATGTACTATTTTCACCACTTCTAAGCGCACAGCTCCGCGGCGTGAAGCACATTCACGTGGTCGCGGGACCAGAATTACCCCGTCCTCCCCAGCGGAAGCGTCATAACCAGTGTATCCAAAACCAGCTCCTGCCGCCTGCTCTTGCCGTGAGAACCACTGATGACAGCCTCACGATGACGCGGAGACACAATTCATGGGCCATAAGCTCGCCCCTTGAATGCGATCCCCTGAATGGCTTCTAGCGTCGTCACGGAAACAGGCACCCCCTCTCCTCCGGAGATTTTAGCTGGTTTTTGGCAAGGAGAGGCAGCCCCGGGAGCGTCACTCCCCACCTCCCCTCCCTCGGCCACAGGCTGTGTGGCCCGCGTCCGGCCTGGGTCACCCCTGTCGCAGGCAGCCACAGAGTCTCACTCCGTGGCTGGGCGGGACGGTACCCACCATCCGGACCGACACGGGACACTCTCTCTAAGCCTCGGAGATCCCCACGAGTGTGTCGCCCTGAGGGCGACCTGCACGGCCGAGCCCGAGGGCTCAGTGACCCCTCAAGCCCCAGCATTCCCGCAGCCGAGGCGGCTGCACCTCCACGACACCGAACAGAACCCGGGAACAGGAACGCCTCTGACTTCTCAGAAACAAAGGAAGGAGGTTGTGCTCTGAGAGAGCCTTTCTCCGGCTCCCTGTGTTTGGTTTTCTCACGGAACAAGCTAGAATGCTTGGCGGGAGGTGGGAGGGAACCGCCAGAGCACGGCTGCTCTCAAGGGGCCAGCGGCCAGTGTCCTGCTCCCCAAACACGCAGACCCCCGTCCCCAGCTCCCCAGGCCACCCGCGCCCACCCACCCCGCTCCGAGGTGCGTCTCCCAGGCAACGCCAGGCTCAGGGACCGCCAGGGAAGGTGGCCCTCTCAGGGCACCAGCGTCTGGCCCTGGGAGCTGCTTCCGGCTGAGCCCTCACTGCGAGGCTCATTTCCCCTGTCGGATGCATCTTTGGCAGCCAGTGCCCTGCCAGGACGCGGAGACCCGGCGGGAGCCACTGCTGCCTTGACACCGCCGACGGCCGTCTCAGGCTGCCCCCAGGACCCCGCACTTTGAGGCTCTCAGAATCACCGCAGTCCCCCCTGGGGACTGGCTACGAGCCTGGGGGGTGGGCGCAGAGGGCCTTTCTGCCACCCCGGCCCCACGCCTGCCGCATGTGTCTGTCACGTCTGGCCCCATGTGGGCAGCTGGGTGCTGCTACCCTTTTCACAGACGGAGGACTGAGGCTTGGGGGCCAGGCCCCTGGTTCAGGGTCCCCCAGCTTGCTGGGGCACGGCTGCCACCAGACCCAGGTGCCGGGCCCCCCGCCTCCTCGGCGACATTAGGAGTGAAGCGGTTGTCATGCACGGAGACTTCTACCTGCGGCACTCACACGGCGTCCGACACCTCAGACAGGCCACCTGCCTGCTTCTCAGGCGTGAAGACTGAGGCCCAGAAACCAAAGGGACCCACTGGAGACACCAGCGCCCACCTCCCTGTTTGGGGATGGATTCCTACACTGCGGTAGGGGGTCCAACTGCAGGAAACAGGGGAGTGGGGAGAGGATGTGGCTCCTTCCCTGTCGGCCCCCCAAGACCTCCTCAGGCTGTGGCTCCCAATGGCCTCCTACGGTGCACCCCGCCTCTATCTGAGCCGTCGCTCTGGGCCGTCCCCTGCACCTTGACCCCCAGGCCAGGCCGTCTGAGCCTGGGCCTCAGCTCTGGTGGCTGCTGCGCTGGCTCCGTGGGGCTGAGCAACGGACAAGAAGGGCCTGTTCTGAGATGCCTGCCCACTCCGGACGCCCCCCAGGGAGGGACCGCACGGCTCCCCACGGTACAGGAGCAACATCCCCAGCCTGGCCTGACAGTCTGTCTTCCACGGGGGGAAGCGGCCGGGCCACCAGCTCTGTGTCCTCACCCAAGCCAGGCCCCCGTGAGTCAGCCCAGGGAATCCCACCCCGTGTGTGCAGCAGGGTGGGGCCTCGGGCTCTGTTTGCTCTCACTGGAAGCAGAAGAAACGTCCTGCAAAGGTACTGTGGCCACTTGCCAAGTGGATTCCGAGGGTGTTTTCCAGGCAAATCGGGAAGTTCCCTCGGCTCCTCCTCAGCCTCCTGGGAGGGGCCCCCGCCCCGGGCTCCTCCGGACAGAGAAACCAGGTCATACACCCCTGACTCTGAGCCCCCAGGACCCAGCCCTCACCATCCCACAGCCAGGCACCCACGGACGGGGCACGAATCCCGCCATACCAGGTCCCGGAGGGGAAGGAGTGGGAGCCCTCGAGGGCAGGACCCCATCCTTGCTGGGAACAACCTGCGAAGTCGGGTTAGCGTGTGTGTCAGACCCCGGGGGGCAGGTACTGGGGACAGCAAGCACCCGCAGGGATGGAAGACCACGGTGGGGGTCCCCGACTGCGGGGGCTCTGAAGCAGCCTACACAAAGCCCACTGCCTGCCCCCGGGGGACAGAGCTCACCGCTGTGGTACATCGCTGGTCGCCACAACCCCGGCCTGAACCCTGCGTTCCAGCCAGGAAAACCCCGCTTCCCTCATTTTTCTGGGGAATTCACCCAGAAGCGGAAGTTTACGCAGATCACCTGAAAGCCCCGGAAAAGGTCATGGCCAGGTGAGGGACCCAGGCTCCTTCCACCCCAAGAGCCTCCATGGCCCTAGGGGCAAAGACACCAATGGAAATTGGGGGAACCTCCATGCCTTGGCTTGGAGGAAAATCCTGGGGGTCTCACCCCATAGCTCCATTTGCTTCCTGGATTCAGGGAGACACCAGGTCACAAATGGGCCAGTTCCGGCCCAGGAGCGGGGCTGGAGGGGGTGGCCTGGGCTGGTGGCTTCCTCTCCCCCAGCTGGGGGACAGGCTGCTGGGCTCTGCAGGGAGGCAGCCGCGGGGTAAACCCATCCCTCCCCATACAGGCTGGGGCAGGCCTCCGGGCCCTGGCCCCAAGCAGCAGAGGGAGGGCTGAGGGTCGCTGGAGTCTCTGGGAACCGATAAGGCCGCCTGGAGGTCGACCACCAGGCAGGCTGCAGGCCGCAGTGGGGCCGGAGTTCAAGCTCATTAGCACACACTCGGTGGCAGACCAGGGACGTCCAGGGGCCCTGACCTCTCCACCTCTGTCTTTCACTGCCTGCAGGGTGGCCGGGTCCTCCCCGCTCTGGGACCCAGCCAGGCCCTGGCTCCCCCACTCCCTGAGCAGCGTCCCCCACGGGCTTCCGGCGGCTGCCAGTGAGCTGAGAACCCCGCCTGCAGGGCTACGAGCCCTTCCCTGGCTTCCTGGTCTCCTACAGGGGTCAGTGGGGGCGGGACAAGAAAGAGGATGAGAGGACAGGGTGTTGGGACTCCCCAGGCCCTCTGCATCTACCCACCTTGCCTGGAAAGCCCCCCCCCCCCCAGCGATGATGCTCTCAGGCCCCCGTGGGGAGACGGAGACGAGTGCACACAGAGTCTGTCCCCGGGGCCCAAGGACCTCCAGAAGGTGTGCGGAGGCCTGGCAGGATAGAGAGGTGGCTCTGAGGGGGCTTCGGCCCCAGGCGGGGAGCCTCCCAGTAGGGTAGGCACACGGCTGCTTGGGGAACCCCTCCACGGAGAGGAGAGAGTCCCACGCCCCCAGCCCCCAACTCCTGCAGAGTCCAAGCCCCCTGGAGAGGGCCGCTCTCCCCCAGACCTCAGGCCACATGCAAGAGAGGCTGCTGCCCCCGGAGGCCCCCAGAGGCCCCCGGAGGCCTGGCCGAGGACAGCGGATCCACATCCCTCTGTATCTGCACATGGGCCCTCAACAGAACCCAGAAGGTCCCGTGGACTGGGCTTCGCGGCAGCCCGCAAGGTCCTCACACAGGTGAGCCTGAGGACCCGCCCCTTTCACCGTATGTCCCCGCTGCTGCCCGTTGGCCACTCCAGACACTGGCCAGACGGCCGCATGTGTCCCCGTGACCCCACAAAGGGATGGCATCTCCAGAAATCCCAAACAAGCTGTTGTGGAGACAGAGGCCAGGCCCGGGCACGGGCTACGCCAGTCAAACACAGCTGGGAGCGCAGGGAGCCTGGGCGGGCGCGGCCTGCCCTGACCCTGCCCGCACCTCCCGCCTTGGGACTAGAGGGGCTCCCCGGCAGCGCAGCAGCCCCGGAGCCGGGTGCCCAGGAGCTGTCCCCGGCTTGCTGGTTTGTGGCCGACTTAATCCACACTAATTGGATTCGGCCTCAGTGCTGAAACCGCCCCGTGCCTGCCGGCCTGCTGCTACTTTTGCACAGAATTTTAATTGTTTCCAAATTAATCCTCCAACTGGAGTGAGCTCAGCGCAGATAAGCTGGTCGCAGGGAGGGGAGAGGCTGTCTTCCCATCTTCCCGGCCCCAAGCTGGCCGCCCCTCCGGGGGCGTGGGGAGGCCGAGCCTCGGACATGACGTGATCGCCAAGAAATGTCCAGTGCCTTCTCCAGCTCTCCCGCCTCCGAGAGCACGGCCCGGCTTTCTCCTTCTGTGTGCCCTTGGCTAAGCTGCTCCCCTAATCCCATTTTCGGCAGTTTCTATCCAATTTAATACAGCTTCTGTGAGTCAAAATTAATTACCCCGTGTGTCCAGTCCTGCGTCCCGCCACTCGCCGCTCGCTGTCCGGCGGCTGGGCTCGGAAGGGAGGGCGTGGAGGGCAGGCTGGGGGAGGAGACCAAGACAGCTCACATGGGCAGGGGCTTTGGGGTCCGCTCCCATGCCGAGAGCCCCCCCGCCAGGCTGAAGGGGCAAAGTCCCAGGCCCACAGCGTGCAGGGCCAGCTCTGACACCAGGAAGACTTCCCTGATTGCCTTGGCCTCCCGGAGCGTCCCTGACATCTGTGGCCCGCGCCCACGCCGAGCCTACCTTCTCACCACCCTGCTCCTGAAGGTCTCGGGCAACACACGCCCATTCCAGGTGGATAAAAATGCATAAAGTTCCCAGAAGTAGAAAAACAGATAAATGAGACTCCAGTGGAGCTGAAGCATTCGGCACCTTCCCAGGACGGTGGGGACACAGCCGGGGGAGCGGGGAAGGCGTCTGCAAACCACACAGCCGATAAAAGCCCATGTCCAGGACACGTAAAGAAATCTTACAACTCACCAGGAAAGCATGAACCACCTTGTCGTAAAAACCAGGCAAAGAGTGTGAGCAGACGCCTCTCCAAAGGAGACCCACGCCGGCCAGTCAGCGCGCAGGGAGATGTTCAACGTCGCGAACCGCGGGCACCGGGCGAGAGGTACCGCCGCACGCGCGCTGAGGCCCGTCGGCAAACCCAGCGGCCCCAGAAGCTTGCGAGTGTTGGCGAGGGCGTGGGGCATGGAGGCCCGGGCGCGGCCGGCAGATGTGGACATGGCACAGCCGGGGGGCCAGTGGGGCGTTTGCCCACAAGCTTATGCGCACACAGTTGCTGCGTGACCCAGCACTTGCCCTCCCGGGTGAGCCTCCGGACCCCTGAACACACGCGTCCCCACGGAAGCCTGCACACTAGTGTCCTGGCTCCCCCCACAGGAGCTCAATGTGGACACCATGTCCCTCTACAGAGGAGCAGACGGACGGCCCTCGGTCCATCCACACGGCGGGACGGGATCGGCCAGAAAGAGGGGAGGAGCGCTGACACTCGCGACCGTGTGCACTCCATGAAATGAGGACACGTGCTGTGTGACACGTCCAGGGCAGGCAGACTGGAGAGGACGCGGGGTCAGTGGTCACCCAGGGCCAGGCGCGAGGATGTGCTGCCCGAGGGGCCGGCTGGCCCAGAGGGACAAGGAAATGCTGGAAAACCGACGAGGCGAAGATGGCAGTCGCACACTTGAGACAGCAAACCCGAGAGCGCCTGAGTTACATCCCAGAGAGAAAACTAGAAGTCGTTCTTGAAGAAAGTGAACCACGTGTGGACGAGGGAAGACGAGAGGAAATGCGGGAGAAACCGAGAGCTTCTGCGAGCGCCGGGGTCCCCCAGGGTGGGTCCCTGCCTCTACTGAAGGCTGACGCGGGCCGTGGCATTCTGAGCAGGAAGGCCCGGCGCCTGCCCGCGACCAGCACCTGCTTCGGACATGGATTAGCAGAGGGCGGGTGTGAACCAAGCCTGCTGGCTCTACAGCCCACGTGTGTGTGTGTGGGCATCACACACGTCCACGTGCACGTCCCCATGTGTGCGCACACATCCACGTCCACGTCCCCGTGAGTGTGTGGACGTCTATGTGCATGTCCCCGTGTGTGTGCGCATGTCCACGTACACATCCCCATGTGTGTGCGTACATCCACGTTCACGTCCCCGTGTGTGTGCGCATGTCCACGTACACGTCCCCGTGAGTGTGCGCACATCCACGTTCACGTCCCCGTGTGTGTGCGCACGTCCACGTTCACGTCCCCATGTGTGTGCGCACGTCCACGTTCACGTCCCCGTGTGTGTGCGCATGTCCACGTTCACGTCCCCGTGAGTGTGCGCACATCCACGTTCACGTCCCCGTGTGTGTGCGCACGTCCACGTTCACATCCCCATGTGTGTGCGCACGTCCACGTTCACGTCCCCGTGAGTGTGCGCACATCCACGTGAATGTCTCTGTGAGTGTGCACACGTCCACATGCACGTCCCCCTGTGTGTGTGAACATCCATGTGCGTGTCCCCGTGAGCGTGCAGATGTCTACATGCATGTCCCCATGAGTGTGCGGACGTCCACGTGCATGTCCCTGTGAGTGTGCACACGTCCACATGCATGTCCCCGTGTGTGTGTGCACGCGCATGTGTGTGCAAGCGTGTGTCTCTGCGGTGCTCCCTGAGTGTGCTGTCGTGGCAGTGTGTGTGTGTGCTCTGTGACTGTGGTGAGGGCATGCCAGGCCGGGGCAAGGAGGGGAGCCGCGCTCAGCCCATCCCTGAGCAGCATCAGGTCTGTGGCCCAAAGCCCCAGAGCCAGGAGCTGGCGCCCCTCCCCCGCCCCAAGCTCCACAGAGACGCCGGTTCCTTCCTGACGAGTGACTCCGGAGCAGCTGCTCGGCTATCGAATCGCCTTGGGAAGCACGGACAGATGCTGCCTGGCAGAGCGGGGCAGCCCTCAGCTTCCTGGGGATACGGCGGCCGCCGGAGAACCCTGAAGACTGACTTTCCACCAATGTAACCTCCTCCCCTGTTCCTCCCAGCGTGGCCCTCATCGTCCCCTTCCCACCCACCTGCAAGGGGCTCCTGGCTGTGCGTTAAGATGAGGGGGGACGTGCCCCGAAACAGGCCCACAGAGGTCCTCGGGTGGTTTGGAGCCCCGGAGGAGAGCCCTTCCTGCCAGCGGCCTGTGCTCTCCGTGTCCTCCCACCACCAGCATCGAAAACCTGCGGCAGGAAAACTTGCAAAACAGACGTGAAGCTCAGGAAGGGACGCCTTCTAGAGAAAACTCGGGGTCCGGTCGTGCCGACGGCCGTGGGCACAAACAGCCACGCCGGAACACCGGCCTGGAGGGCAGGCACCCACACCCGCGGGAGCAGTCAGGCTCAGAGGCTCTGCTGCACACCCAGCTCCGTGCTGCCGGGTCCGGGGGTTCAAGCAGAGGAAAACACGGGGGTCCCTGGGCCCCCAGAGCTGCCATCGCACCGGGGGAGGGCGGGCTGGTGGGGCTGGCGAGGCCACTGGGTTATCCCACCCACGGCTGGAGGAGGGCAAGGCTGCTGGCCAGTGGGGGATGGAGTCACGCCCCTGGCCACACGGACACTGACCCATCACGGTGTCTAACTCCTTCCCTCCAAGCTCCCCGAGCCCCCACATGCGGCTTCTCTCGCCACCCCAGGAGAGCCACACGTGAGAGCCTCCCACACCCCCACCCCGCGTGGGACAGGCTGGGCCACGGACATGGCGTGGACACCATCAGGGTGTCCTCATTGGAGGGCGGACGGGAGGCCCGTGGCCACCAGCCAAGAAGGGCCAGGATGGTTGGGGAGAATGACAGCAGTAGGAAACTAACGCAGGACACGGTCCAGTAACACGGGACCCACCCCAGCTGGGGGCTTAGAACGACAACAGCATCCTCTCCCCAGGTGCCGAGGCTGGAAGGTCTCAACCCAGTGCAGTGGGGCTCCAGGGATCCTGAGCCCGTGGCCGCCTCCTCAGGCCTCTGTCCTCACTCTCCAGCCCCTCAGGCCGTGCCCACTCCTACCCCGGGGGCAGAGCCTGCTCACCGCCCGGTGCTCCCGGGCTGTTCGGCTTCCGGACCAGCCTGGAGCACCCTGGGCTCGCGCCACCTCCCTCGATGCCCAGAGGCCAGCGAGACTATGAACTGCCAGAGCCCGAGGAGGCCGGCCTCACCGGTATGCGTCCCTCTCCCCTGCCCATAGCCGGTCACCCTACGGAGACACCTTGGCCTCGCCAAGCCTCTGCAGGTGCCTGCAGCCTGCAAGCGTGCCTGCCCTACCCCTAACCCCGCCCCCGGCCCCGTCTGGTGTGCGCTGGGTCCCGCCCCACCCTTGGGATTGCTGTAGGCCACCCAGCTTCAGCGTCACTGCCCTGCCCACCTTGCCGGCCGGCAGGGTAATGAGTACAGAGTTACCTCTGTCTGGCCCTGTCCCCCACCCCGGCACCTTGCGTGTACAGCAGAAAGCCCTCCAAGGCGCCTCTGTTCCGTCGACACCCCAGGAACTCCTGATGGGCATCCTGCTCTGCCTGTCCTTGCAAGGGTCCCCACAGGGGCCCACATCCTTGTTCTCCCCACTGTGTGACCTCTAAGGGATTCCGCCAGGCAGGGGCTCAGACCTCTGCAGCAGCCACTGGGACCGCCCTGCGCCAGACTCATGCCAGCGTCTTCCCGCGGGCATTCCCTTCCTGTGGGCATTCCCTTCCCCTGGGCATTCTCAGAGCCCCCACTCTGGGCAGGGCTGCCTGCCGTCACCCTGGGGGAGGCTGAGATGGAAGGTCTGGGCGTGCCGGTCCAGTCTGGCCCACCAGAACCTCCCATCACTGTACCCCTACCCCATCTGGCCAGCCCCGGTCCAGTGCTTGGCCAAAGCTGCAACCGGCCAGTGCCCCTCGGCCCCCAGGGAGGCCCTCCTGTCCACCGGCCCCCGTGGACCTGGCTGTGTGCACAGGAGCCCCCTTCTCTGGCCCTCCCCTATGAGCCTCAAGTCAGAGGCCACAGATGGGTGCTGCGCTGGGTTTAATGGTGTCCCCCCATTCATGTCCCCGGGACCTCAGAATGTGACTTCATGTGGAAATAGTCCTCACAGAGGGAATGAGGGCATCCCTCGGAGGCTTTAGTCCAGCACCTTGTATCCTTGTAGGAAGAGAAACACGAGCAGGGAGAAGACGGTCTCTGTTACCAGGGGAGCCTCCTAGCTGCTGTTCTTGGACCCCCGTTTATGTGGAATGACTACAGTGGCCCCAGGACACTGACACCAACCTCCCACGAGCCCTGGGGCCAGGGGCGGGACGCCAGCCAGCGCCTACCAGCCGCAGTTGGAGATGGGCCCAGGGGGAAACAGGGTCTGTGGGGGCCAGGCTGGAGGTCCCCACTGAGGATCTGCAGGCTCAGGATGGGGGTGGGGGGTCCCGGACGGAGACCCAGCAGAGCGTCAGGACCCCTCACCCCAGGGCCATGGGGAAGGGGGCAGGTTTCTGTCAAGGCCTAGGAGGTACGGCTGCAGTGGGAGGAGAATGTGGAGCCTCTGGGCAAGGGGGCTGCCCCCCCAGCTTTGCGCCTGGGCCAGAAGGGTATCCCCGGGCCAGGCTCTGGTTACCTGGCCAGGCGGAGCGGCCCACAGCTGCCAGTGCGTCCACCCTGCTGGCGTCCACACCCCCCCACCACCGCTGGGCACCCCAAGAGTTATTTCAGGCGCCTGGTGGAGACTCGATCCGTCTGGCCAGACAGGGGCACGGCCCCGCCCACCAGGCCCTCTCTGCCAGGCCTCCCTGACCCTGCCAGCCACAGTGACTCACACCCTTGTGGAGCCGCTGGCTGCCTCAGTGCAGGGGAGCCCAAGAGCTCTGCTCCCCCAGCCCCCGCAGCAAGAGGCCCCTGTGCCAGGCCCTACAGAGAGCCAGCTGGGAGCCAGGCCTGGGTGACCTCCTCCAGCCCCGCAGCACCCCCATATCCCCCACCTAAGCATCTTTGCACATCGGCTCCCCGTGAGGCACGAGGCTCCACCAGGAAGGTTGCTGGAGTCCTGGGGGTTGGTCATGGCTCAGCCACTCACCTCTCTTTCTGGCTTCCCAAGCCCCAGGCTGCTGCCCCGGGTGCCATGACATGTCCCCACTCAGAAGAGGGAGAGCATGGGGCGCCTGGGTGGCTCAGCGGGTTAAGCCACTGCCTTCGGCTCGGGTCATGATCTCAGGGTTCTGGGATCGAGCCCCACATCGGGCTCTCTGCTCCGTGGAGACCCTGCTTCCTCCTCTCTCTCTGCCTGCCTCTCTGCCTCCTTGTGATCTCTGTCTGTCAAATGAATAAATAAAATCTTAAAAAAAAAAAAAAAGAAGAGGGAGAGCACCCTTGCAATGCTGTCCTCAGGCCCTGCTCCGGGGTCCACACCCCCGTCCCTCTTGGTCCATGCCGTCTGCTCTGGGCCAGGGTCTCAGGGCCCCCTTATGACTGGTGACTGAGCAAAGGGCCCAGGAAGCTTTGGGGGTTCACCACCCCAAGTCTGGGATGCCAGGACAGCCTCGGTGACAGTTTGTGTGTGGACAGGGACGGGAGAGAGCAGCTCGCCTCCTGAGCTGATGGTTTCCTGCTGGGGGAGTCCGGCCGCTCATGCCCCAGGGGACAAGGAGAACTCCAAGGACCTCTGTCCCTTGGGCGGGGGCAGAGTCCCATCAGGGGTCCGTGGACCCGGGCCCTCTGTAGGCACCCGGGGCTGGGTGTAGGTGCGGGGAGGGACTCCCTTGCCTCCCTCCAGGCCAAGCCCTCCACACCACTGGTGACCCCACACCTAACTAGAGCCCCACCCATCATGTGTGCTGTGGAACATTCCAGATGAGGGGAGGAGGAAGCAGGTCAGCAGGGCCCGCCAGGCAGAGAGCTGAGTCCGGACCCCCCCAACTGGTGCCATCCCCCTCCCTCCCCCCCGCCGTCTTCCAAAAATTCAAATCAGCACAGAATCAAGAAAATAAAAAACATCACTGCCCATTTCGACGAGCGATTCCCATCTGATTTACTGATTTACCTTCTGATTTACTGGTTACTGGAAAGTAAGTCCTACTAACGGGTTTCTGTAAAGGACTTGTTTTTGGCGAGTTTATACAGCTACCTTTGTTCACATAAAAATCCGGAGGCCGCCTCCTGCGCGCTAGGCCCCGGCCCCCTCCGACACTTGGGGGAGGCCTCTCTGCGTGATCTGTGTCCCCTGCGGGTGCCGCGGCAGGCCCTGCTCCGAAGGGGCTGGTGCAGTAAACCCTGAGCCGGGATTTGTTTAACCTTTCACCCCGAGGCAGCAAGTGCGCCGCCGAGAGCCCTGGCGCTCTTATGTGTTTTTATAACTCCTGGCAGGGCCGCTTTGGAGCCTGGAGAAAATCTGCCAATAGCGGCCACCGCAGGGGTGGGCTTCTGCGCAGGCTGGCCCCCTCCCAGGAAAAATTCTGAAGCCTCATGGGTCTCTGCAGCACACCCATTCATTCATTCATTCATTCACTCGCTCGTTCATTCACAGCCGACTTCCCTCTCTAGCCAGGGGTGGTGGCTGCTGGACTGCCCAGCCCTGGCCTCCAGTACCTGCCCACCCTGAGACCGGAGGCAGGTGATGGGGAGTGGGGGCCTTCGTAACACGCCCAGGTCCGTTGCCCTCAGAAATCAGGAGGAACGGCCGAAAGAAGAAAGCAGGAACAGAGAAAGTTGACCTCACTTCAAGTCATCCATCCCACCAAGCATGGGACACCTTCACAGGAAGTGAGCCGTCTATCTCTAGAGGTAACCAAGGAGAAGATGTTGGGTTCAGGATGCTGCAGGGAGCAGGGTGAGCTGGGAGAACCTGGGGTCTCTCCAGGAATGCCCCCACCCCCTGCTCAGAGAGAACATGCTCCTGTGGGCCCCAGGCCGGTCTGCTTCTTCCTGCCAACGGCCAAGATGTGGAAGGAGGTGCTAGACAGCCCAGGGACCAGGGGACATGTGGACACCCAGGTCCACCCTGAAGACCCAGCACCTCACCAAGAAAGGCCAGCCGGCCACCCCTGGCCTTGGGGTCCCACGACTGATTTCTCGGCTCCAACACACTCTTGGGGCCTGGGTGAGATCCCCCAGGGGGCTACCGCCCCACAGCTGTCCGCCCGGGGTCGGGGGTGTTGCTGCAGGGCAGGCCGAGGAGAGCAGAGGGCAGGGGAGGGGGCTGTCCCCGGCCCTGAACCTGAAAGCTGCCTCTATAAACCCAGCCTTAGGAGAACGCAGTGGGAGCATCCTCCCTAGTGTGGGGCAGCAGGCCCCCTCGCCCAGCTCACCCTGCCTCCCCTCTGCCCAGCCGGGTCTCCGAGCCTGGCAGCAGCCCCGGAGTCGCCCAGAAGGCTCAGTCCCTGGCACCACCTCTGCCCATCATCACTGTTGACCAAGGGGGGCAGGAGGGCGGCGGGGGGGGGGCAGGCAGTGGCCCCGGGGGGCCTGCAGCACAGCTCGCACATGCGCCCGCCGCACTCCCTGGGCCCCTGCCATGTTTGTGGGGGTTATGAGCCACCCCGGAGCCCCCGAAGGGCGCTTACAGTTATGTAGGGAAAAATAACAGGGCTTCTTGTCCATGAAATGCCCATTCATGGCTTCTGGAGGGGAGAGGAGCCTTGGGATCCAACCCTGCAGGAGCGTGAAACTCACCGTTGTGCTCGCCTCGCGGCCTGGCAGGCTTGGAGCCAAAGGCAGAGCCGGGCGCCCTCTCCACGGTGCTCCTCCTGGCTGTGGCCCCTGGCGCGGGGTCTCCCAGCCAAGGTCCGGCCCGGGGAGGGCCGGCTGTGTGCAACTGCACTGTGCTCCACGCGGGCGGGGGTGGGGCGTGAGCCCCAGGGAGGGGCTGGTTTACACAGCGAGGGGCACAAAAGCTTCGGGAACCCCTCCCAGAGCGTGGCCATGAGCTGCCTCGAGTCACTGTCCTTGGCCTGCAAATATTTCAGTAGAATGCTTGGTGGCTTCTGTCAGCCAGGCAGCCACACCGGGCCCCACAGACGGGGGCTCAAACAGGAGTGTGTGTGACAGCCACCCTACAGGCTGGGAGTCCGAGACCCAGGTGTGGGCAGGGCTGGTCCCTTCCGAGGCCTTGGCTTCCAGACACCGTCCCCTCCGGTGGCGCCGGAGGGGGGGCTCCCCAGTGAGTCTATGTGCACCTCCTGGAGACACCGGGCCCCGGGTGGAGACCCCCCTAAGGACCTCATTTTACCTTAATCCCCCCTGTCTGCAAACAGTCCCAGCTGAGAAACTGGGGGTTAGGACTTCAACGGCGACATCTGGGGGACACACTGGTCTGCAAGGCAACTTCCTCCAGCAATCGCCCCAGGGGAGGTGGGGACAATGATCTGGGGCTTTGCAGTTTGCAAACACCTCCAAGCCCGGCTGCCCCTTCACCCCCACAGGTAGGGGCCCTGATTTTCTCCCCTGGCACCAGGCCCAAGGTGGGGACGCAGCGCTCTTACCCCCAGGAGGCACCAAGAGACAACCTCGCTGTCCAGGGACCTCAGGCGACATGCAGGACACGGGTGCTGGTGGTGGGGGGGCTGGGAGACGATTGTTAACGGACTCTCTCCACCCCTCAGGACTCCCGGAACCAAGCCTCTCTGGGCCTCGGTTTCCCCACCTGGAGGTCATGCGCATAAGGGCCTGTGTCTGAGCAGACTGTGTCCCTCCTGCGGCAGCAGTCGTCACTGCCAGCAAAGTCACAGATCGAGAACTCACACCCAGGGAGCAAAGGCGAGCAGAGGGCACACAGCCCACCCCCGCCAAGGGCAGCACGCGACAGGCCTGAGCGCCCAGCACCCTCCTCCCCCACACTCCCCTGCAAGGGGTCACCCTGTGCCCGCCCGGCCCCTGGACCCACGTGCTCACCCAGGCAAAGGTGGGGCCTGGGCACGGGACACCTGCCTGAGGCTCCACGGCCTCCTGGGGCTCCCGGGGGAGGCCCCCCACTCTCCCTGAGAGTCTGGCAGCCCTTGGAGACACCACTGGGCAGTTGACCCCGGTTACCGAGGTCCGATGGCCCAGGAATAATGGGTCTATTATGGCCCAGGGTATTATGCTGGGACGCTTTCTGGGGATGTCGGCTCGGGCAGCCTCCAGGTGCTGCTGCCCGGGGTCCGTGCGGCACGTGGGGCTCGGGGTGAACGGCAACTCCAGCAGCCCCCTCTGGGGCCAAGTCTGGGCTCCCCGCCCCAGACTCTGGCCACCGGCGGGGCTGTCTGTGAAGCCAGGAAAGTCCCGCCGACGCCTGCCCCTTCCTCACAGAGGGGTGTGTGATTCGGGGGGGGACGAGCGAGCCTCTCGGCCACGCGGGACTGCAGGGATGAGTACGGGGGCTGTCCGTGGTGCTCTCTGGGTTTGCACACTGTGCCGGAGGCCGGGGGTGAGGGGAGCAGGGTGCTGCGGCCCCGACCTCAGCGCCTCTCTGGAGCCGGAGTTCTCGGCTCTGGGCAGGGTCCCCGGGACGCCAGCCGGCCGCCAGCCGTGCCTCCCCATCCCGGCTCCTCCCTCCGCACCCCAGACTACAGCGGCCAGGCCCCGACAAGGGCTTTCATTTCTCCAAAACCAAAGCCGTCCCTGACCCGGGAGGGCCGAGCCTGTGTCCACGGCTTGGCACAGGGGAGGCCAGAGCCTCGGGCCCATCTCTGTCCTGGACGAAGACTGCCTTCCGCCCTCCGTGCCCCTGGGACCTCACTTGGGCTTTTCAGCATTCTGGAAAAGGTCAGGTTTGTCGTTAAGTGGCCACATGCAAACAGTCTGGATGAGTCACCCTGGCGGCCATGGACTCTCGTACTTTAATTCGTGTTCTTCATGGAGGTGAGATTCTGTGGCATTTCGTGCTGCCCCGACACATGCGACCCTCAGGTCAATCAGGCTCCAAGACCATGGTCACCCCCTAAAACAAGACCCTGCTCCCATCCTCAGCCACCCTCCCAGCCCTCCCCCAGCCCCCCGCAGCCACTCGTCCACTTTGTCTGTCTGGACGGTCCGTAGAGGTGCAGTCACACAGCGTGGCCTTTCGTGAGTGGCTTCTCTTGCTGAGGGTCCTGCCTGGGGGTCAAGGGCCGGCCCCCCACCCTGCTCTCGGTGGGTGAGGCCGAGTCCTGGGCCTCCGTCTGCCTGCCCACAACCCCGAGTGGGCAGTTCCCGGCCCATACTTGGCCACGATTTTGTCGTGGTTCCTTCTGAAGGCATCACTGGAAAGCCAAGGCCCGGGGCTGCCTGAGGATAATTTGGATCTCATTAATTTTAACCAGCCCAGGTGTGGGGTGTCAGGGTCCTGGGGGCGCTGTCCGGAGACACTGATTTCCTGTCAGGGAGGTCGGTCCACGTCCGCTGTCAGAAGCAGGCTGGGCCAGGTGTGAGGGCGCTCCCGCAGCCCCGCACAGAATCGCTCTGGGGCCCCATCGGCAGGGGACGCACGGAGGCCCTCACAGGCCTAGAGGGGTGCCCAAGGCGGGACGGAGATGCCAGAGCCCGGAAGTCCGTGGCCCCCAACCCACCCCGGGGTCCCAGCCCAGTCTCTGCTATCCCTCGCTCGACTTCCAGCTGATTTTTCTGTCGGCATTCCAGGGAAAATCAAATCCTCCCGGGTAGAAAGGGCATCTGTCCAAATGAGTTTTCTGAGTCTGGTTTAAAACACTCCGGGAAGCTCCAGGAGAGAAAATATGGTTTTGATTTGGTGGAGCAGGCGCAGACCCCCGACCCCCAAACTTAGCCCACGTGGCCTGAGAGCCCGTCTCCAAGACTCTCCCCCAGACACAGCGCGTCACGGAGCATGTCACGGAGAGAGCTGAGCCGGAGCTTACTGACGAGTGGCCTCCCTCCGGGGCCTGGAGCTCCCGTCCGAGGCCACGGCTCTCTCTGAGGCCAGGACCCGAGGGAGCTCAGAGCTCAGAGAGCCAGCCACCAGAGTGTGGACAGACACTTGTCAAGGTCCTGAGAAGCTTGGGTGGGAAAAGACTTGATCCCACGGGGCCCACCCAGGCCAGCACAGCTCCCCTCTCTCAACGCCCACGGCCTGGTGGCGGGCAGATGTCTGTGGTCCCCTCCTGCCTGGGACTGCCCGTGAGATGGTGTGGAGGGACGTGGATGGAAGCGAGGTTCTCGTAAGCACCTTGGGTACATGTCTTGCCTTGTCTGAGGTCCGAGGCGTGGGTCACGCTCACCCAGGGATCCCAAGCCCTCAGGCAGGGAGGGCCTGGCTGCCCAGAAGCCACGGCGAGGCGACCCCAGGGGCGCTCCTGCTTTCCGTCCCAGGCCAGGCTCTTCAGAAGCCTGAGGCCGCACCTGCGGGCGGCCGGCCAGCCTCCCAGGTCTGGGGTCATGGAGTAAAGGCCCTCCTGCTCCTAGGTGTTCCTGGAGGTCTGCACACCTCCCGCACCCCACGTTGACAGAGAACAACCCGGGAGGCCTCACCAGTGTCTGATGCCTCGTGACCCGGGAGCCCCTGGTTGCCCGACAGCAGAGTGGGGAAGACCCCCGCCCAGTCTCTGAGAGGCCACAGGCTCAGCGAGGGGGGCAGAGCCTCCATGCCTCTGTCGCCTAAAGGCTCTCAGAGGGCCACAGCTGTGAGGGGCAACTCCGGGGCGTGGCATGACCCAAGCGGGCCCCACTGTTGCCCTCTTGGGCCGCACGAAGTATGGGCAGGGTGACTGGGACCCACACAGTCCTGACTGGTGTGCCGGTAGCCGGTGGGGACCTGAGCAGCTGGGGAAATAATCAGAGGGGCTCGCAGCTGGGGGCGGTCCTGCTGTCCTTTCCTTTCAGGTGTTGAGTGCAAGGGGTGGCCTCGGGCCCTCAGCCATCCTGGGCCTGGGTCCTCTTCCAGGCTCCCTTCCTGCCCCATTCCTCTACCTTCTCCCCCACGGGCACGGCCAGGCACCAGTGCTCCCTGGACGCCCACTGCAAGCCAGTCCCTGCTGTGAACCCGGCTCCAAAACCCCCAGGGCCTGAGGGGCAGGGTCTCCAGCAGTCCCGGTTGGGCACATGTGTCCTTCATTTCGTGGCTGCACCAGCCTCAAAGCCCGGCACCAGCACCCGTCACTCTGCCTTCTGCACCGGTGGCCGTGGATACAGCAATCGAATCCCTTTCCTTGAGCTCGTCTGGGTCCAAGCGCCTTCTCACTCAAGCCCACCACCTGGCCACCGCCCAGGACCTCCGTCCCTGCTGGCTTCCCCGCTCTCCGAGGGCCCCAGGCAGGCAGCACGTGGGTGCCCATTTCTCAGGTGGGTAAACCGAGTCTGTGCCTTCCCCTGACGTGTAACCGGCAGGGACCTCGGAAGCTGCTGGCAGCTGGGGTCCCTCCACCCCTCTGAGGCGGCATCCGGGACGGGCCGCGCATCATGCAGACCTGAGCTGCAGAAATTCCAAATAAAGGATGGCTTGGTCGGGGATGCCTGGGGGCTTCATGCAAACGAGCCTCCTCGCGGGCTGTTTTGTAACGAAGCAGGGAGCAGGCTCGCCCACGCTCCGGATCTGCCGCGCCCGCCGCCGCCCACAGCCCCTGCGGAATTAGCTCGCAAATGGGAGGAACAGGTGACGGGCGCCTGCTCTGAGATGGGAGCCCTCCGATCTCACACCCGAGGTGTGCGAAGCAGGAGGCGGGGGCGCGGGCCGAGACCCCATTGCAAATTCATATGTACTTTGCCTCCTTTCCAAAGCTGCGTCCCTGCTTTGCAAGAAAATGACTCTCCTGCCAGATGGGAGCAGGACGCCCACCTCCCCGCAGCTCCACACTGCGTGCATTCCTGAAGGGCTGAGAACCCCCCTCAGCCTCCGGTGGGCCTGCGACATCCATTTCCCCAGGCGGGTGGGTGGGGCCGGGGCTGGGCTGGGGAAGGAAATACTCCAGCCAGCGCTTCCTGCGGGGGTCGCCCGGCCTCCCGGCATCTCCCCAGCCTGGCGGTCACGGTCACGGGGACTGGAGCTGAGCCAGTCTTGGCGTGGGGGGGGCCCCCCCCGCCCGGCCACTTGGGCCAGCTCCCCAGGGGGCCTGCGGGTCCTTCCTGGGCTCAGGGCTGACCTGAGCGTCCCTTCGTGCCCCCCACCTGGGGCCCTGGCCTTCTTTGTCCCCTTCCCAGGGTTTGGCCTGGGGTCCCAGCCAAGCTGGGAAGCACTGACCCGTCAGGCCCTGTCCCTGTCCCCTCACGCATTAAACTGGGCACAGACAGGGACAGCCAGCAAGCCTCCGAGCCTCGCTGAGAGTGCACTGGCTGAAAAGGAGCCGGCTGGGACGCCTCCTTCCGGGCATGGCATCGACGTCAGCTGCCCCCTCACCGCGGCACACCCGTCCGCCCCCAGCCCAGAGGCAGGGGTGCTCGGGGACCCCTTGATGACTGGACGACTTCCCCAGGACCTGGGCTGCATCGGCCACCTGGCACTGAGATTTCCTCTTTTTACCCATGCTCCCCTGGGGGGGACGTTTCCTCTCCCAGGGATTTGGGGCAGCTGTGAGTGGGCTATGTCCCCCGTCCCCTCCTCTCCATCAGGGGATGAACAGTGCTCCAGATGCCCAAGAAGGTACAAAAAGCTGTCGTTGGAGCCATTCCCCTGCTTCGGGACGTTTTCTTCCCACCTGCTGAATCGGGAGGAATGTTCTGGAATGTGGAGACCCCCAAGGCTGGGAGAGACATCTAGGGATGTGGCTTTCCAAACAGCAGATCCGCATAACTCTGGACTGATTCTGGAAGAAATCTCCCCGAAATGTGTTTCTCACTGCTCTGCCTTAAAAGAGAAAATCAAAACCAAACCAAACCCTAACTACTTTACATAAATGGGGTCTCGTGGGATGTCCTCTGTCCGCGGGCCGCTCCGTGTTGCCTCCACTCCCTCTCACCATCGAGCTGATTCCCGGTGTTTGAAGGATCATAATTCATTGATTCACCAAGGGCGCGAGGAATGTTCCCGGACTGCGGTCTGCCAGGAACATCCTAGTCGAACAGGGAACGTGAGCGTGCGTTGGGGCTGGGTGTGCACACACCTGGGAGGGGAGGGGCCCGCCCGCTTCTAGGTCACCTCATGTCGGCTTTCGGTGGGACTCCCCGTCCCCCATGCTCTCCAGCTCCTGGTGCTCTCCAGGGACCCTACAGGTGCCACACCTTGTGCCGGAGAGCTCGGCGCACCCCAGCAGCTTGGTGACCAAAGGTCACGTTCGTCTTCCTTGGCCACTGTCTAAGTCCAACGTGCCCCTGAGCTTTCGTCTGCCCGCGTGGCTTTAGATCTTTAAGGGGAGATATATTTCACCTCTGGAGCAAGCAGGCCCCAGGGCACCTTCATTCACTCATGGGTTTGCTTGTCCCGCAGACACTCACAGAGCCTCTGGCCATGTCCAGGGTGGCCCAGTTGTGGGTGACAGTCATGCACGGTCACAGCCTTTGACACTGTGGAGCTCATGAGGCTGCCCGGGGGCATGCTGCCCATGTCGGGACGGGACTGCCCTCCACCCCTGCTCCCCACCCACACCAGACAGGCGTGAGCACAGTAGAATGTTCCACACCTGTTTACTAGGGTGACTGCCCTCCTGGTGCTCCCGGGACATAGGATTTCCAGTGCTAAAATGGGAAATACCCAGGAAAACGAGGGCGAGCTGGGCACCCCACTGCCCCAAGCCTGGGACTCAGAGCTGTGAGGGGCTCTCCTGGGTCCCAGCCCAGTGGCCCTGCCTGCCTTTGGCATGGCTCAGACCTGCCCTCAGTGCTGCCGCTCACTCAGGACCAGAGAGAAAAGGGTTCCCGGGGCTGAATAAGGGACAAAGGCGATGCTGTTTCCCACGACCAACCCTGGATGAGGGCTGAGGTCACAGGCTCCTGTTTAGGGATGAGACTGTAGAAAACACCTGAGGGGATGCAGCTTTTCCAGGAAGCCTCCCTGGCAGCAGGCTGGGTCCCTATGTGGGTTCCTACAGTCCCCCTGCACTTGTCCTAGGGGACCCTTCGCTGATAGACCAAGGGAACCCAGGGCCAGATCAGTCTTCTTTAAAGCCCAGTACCTGTTGTATGATGGTCACTGGATGGATGGACGGACGGATGGACGGATGGACGGATGGACGGATGTTTAGGGGATAGACGGATGGATGGAAGGATAGATACAGAGCAGGTTGCCCAGGCTGGCAGGCTAAGCCCCTCCTGAGGTGTGAGCCCCGTCACTACAGCTCAGCAATGTTGGGCGGTGTGTGTTGAGTGGCTGCTTCTAGCCAAATCCTTCACTAAGCGCATGCGCACAGGCATCCCCGCATTCCCGAGAGCCATCTCTGGGGTGGTGGGTATTGCTCTGCTCATGCCACAGGTGGCCCACTGAGGCCAGAGGGGCTGTGCACCCTGGGAAACCCAAGCTCCAGACATAGGCACCCTGCCTCAGAGTAGACCCTGCCCCTGCCTTGACACCCTCTCCCTGCGCGGGGAAGGGTGCGCTACTCAGGTTCCTAGAGCCAGAGCTCCCCAGGTCCTCTGGCCACCTTCATCCCTCCCTCCCCCATTATCGGCCAAGTTCCTAAGGGGACTCGAGTGACCTCTGGAAGAGGGGAGAAGGGGAGGCTCCCCCTCTTCGGGGCTAATGCCCAGGGTGTCACGGCCCACCTTAATTTCACACATTTGAGAGGGACACACACACACACACACACACACACACACACACCCCTCAGTGAGTTGTGAAGACATCGATGGTACTTCCCAGCAGTGTCTGGACGCCCCACCACCTGACAGACACTTGTCACCTGGGAACAGGTGTGGCCTCTGCTTTAGGGCGCCTGACCGGGGTAGAGACCCTCTACCCAGAGACAACCAGGGCTCGCCCTCGGTCTGTGTGGGAGGCTGTCCTCTGGTCTCAGAGGACAGCTGTGGACACAGCCCAGGTTCAAGTCCTGGAGTAAGGGACACAGCTTAGCACCCTTGTCACCTGTCACTTAGGGCTCCCTCCAGAATCACGAGTGGGCCGAAGGAGAGGGTGCTGGCACGGTCCCGCCAGCGGCGTGCTGAGGCTGTGCGGGCAGCCCTGGTTGTATCCTTGTCCCTCAACATCCGGCAAGGGAAATGTTGTTGACCGACTAACTGACAAACACTGCTTTTCCTTTGCCGTTCTCATCATCTCTGGGGCAGGGGCGACCTCTCCCCATCCACCTGGAATTTCTCTCCCTCCGTCCCACAGGCACCCAGAGGGGCAGCAGGAAACCGAAGTACAGAGTCCAGCTGGTTTTCAAATCCAGCCCCCAGGGAGCCGTGGCTCATGGGGACAGAGGCACAGAGCCCCCACTCCGTGGGCCAGGAACCTCGGCCAGCGGGACCCCTGGTGAGCCCCCCTTCACGGACTCTCCATTCTAGCACCCCAGCCCCCCGAGGAGCTCAAATTTTCTGGGTGGGAGAGCCGGATCTGTGGGCGGCACTTTTTTCCTAGTGACGTCTGGATAAGCATGACAGCAGCTCAGGGAGGAGGAGCCTGGCTCTGGGAAGAGCTTCTGGGTCTCCCCCCTTTCCTCTCCCCTCCTTCTCCTCCCCCCATCCCTGCCTTCTGCCTCTCTCACCGTGGGGGACGCGCCCCCATGCCAGCCTCTGTACCCCACCCCCGGCCGGGAAGTAGAGTCCAGGGGCCGGAACGCCCATCCCCAAGTCCCTTCGCATCCAAATATTTACTGCCGTGTCTGCACACAAAAATTAATACGCCAGTTTTGTCTGCGGTTCCCACTACCCGCTTTGCCTTTGGGGCTCAGGCCTGCCCCCGCCGCCCCGGCCGGCCACAATGCCAGCGCCCACAAAGCCCGCACAGAGGCCGGCTGGTCGCGCATACAAAGCACCCGGCCCGGCCATTATCATTCCGGAGCCGCAAACCCAGCCCAGCGCGCATCTCATCGGTCATTCAGCAACCCTTAATGACTTGTCAGTTCCTTGCCCTGCCATTTTCTGTCTAATTAATTCTTTTATTGTGCACCGGATAAAGAAAGACAAAGACCTCCCCGGCAATAATGATTCATTAAAATGCAGCGCCTTCGCCTCAGCGCTTGGCCCCGCACCAGCCCGGCTGCTCTGCCCGCCGCAGGCCCTGCCCGCCCGCACTCCCGCCGGGCCGCGCACCCTTAACCCTTTGCAGCCCCGCAGGCCTGGTTGCGTCCAGGCCTGAGGGGAGTTGGGGAGCGGGGCTCCCGTACACGCGGCTCCGGGAAGAGCCCGGACCGGACTTCGTAGTCACCATGCCCACCTGGCGTCCTGCACTTTCCCACCGGGGCCTCGGCGGAACTGGATTCCAGCCCAGCACCCCCCCCCAAAGGTTGGGGCTGCTGGGGTGCGTCTGCCACACACAGGACAGCAGCCCCCCCCCCCCCGCTTTGCTCCGGGCCGCCCAGCGTGGGTGTAGGAGGGAGGGAGGCTGAGCTGAGCCCTCGAGGCTGGGGCGCCCTGGGAAGGGAGTCAAGGCCCCAGGGGCACAGGGCAGGAAGGTACCTGTCACGTGTGTCTGTCATGTGTGCCAAGCCTGGTCAATCCTCAGAGCCCCTCGGCGAGGCTGTCACCATTCCACGGTCACGGGAGGAAGCAGAGGCACACGGAGATGACTGGCAAGAGACAGAGCTTCGGACCCCTGGCCTGGCCTGCCTGGGGTGTGGGGGTTGTGAGACACCCCACCCCGTGCAGCAGGAGGGAGAGGTGCCCCCCAGTCCCCCAGGCTTCTTCTTCTTTTTTTTTTTTTTTCTAAAGATTTTATTTACTTATTTGACAGAGAGAGAGAGAGATCACAAGTAGGCAGAGAGGCAGGCAGAGAGAGAGGAGGAAGCAGGCTCCCCGCTGAGCAGAGAGCCCGATGCGGGGCTCGATCCCAGGACCCTGAGATCATGACCCGAGCCGAAGGCAGAGGCTTAACCCACGGAGCCACCCAGGCGCCCTCCCCCAGGCTTCTGATTGCACATTCTCTGCCTGGTTTACTTTGAATTTTCTAACCAACAAACCCACCTTACTGTGCGGGTGAGCAAAAAGAAGTGTGTGATCAGAGGTAGTAACGTGTTTAACAGTCACTCCCGGGCCTCTGTGCGGAGCTCTGGGTCGAAGCCACCGCCGGTTCCTAATCTCACCGAGAGCCCCCAGTTCCCATCTTACTGCTGGGAACTCAGAGGCTGCACAGGAAGCCAGCAGGGAAGGCAGGGGCTGGGGAGCCCCTCAGAGCCTTGCTCCCTCTCTTCCCGGAGACAAATGGGCTGGGGGTGAGCTGGGCCGGGCTCTCAGCACCGGAACGTCCTCCCAGGAGGGCAGAGCCGTGCGTGTCTTCTCTTCTCTCCTTGGAAGGCTCCCGGGGCGTCCCCTCGGGGACCCCGGGTCTCGGCAGCCCATCCTGGGAGGGGTTGGTCTGCACATCTGCTCCCTCCAGGATCCAGGGATCCCGCAAGCAGGCAGGCTGTGGCCCAGGGTGACAGAGCAGCAGGAGGCGTGAGGACGTGAAGTCTCCAAAACACAGAACCACGATGCTCCTCTTCTTTGCCTGACTTCCTCTCTCCGGGAGGCAGCAAGGGGACTGGGGTGGGTCCCTGCAGCTCCCGGCAGCCACCCGGGTATCCTCCGGACAGGGCTGGAGCTGCAGGGCAGACTGCGGGGGGGCGGGGCCTGAGGGGCAGCAGGGCTGTGCCCAGCAGGGAGAAGCAGACGCCCAGGCTCAGGGCACAGGGAAATGTCTCCTTCCCTCGGTAGTGCCACATGCCTGCGGCGGAAGCTCCCTCTCCCTTGTTTTGGGGTCTACACTGGCCCCAGGGGTGGGAGTAGGGGATCTCACACCACTGTCTCCATGGCCCTGAGACCAGTCCTGGCCAGCACAGGTTTCCCCTGAAGGCTGGTGGAAAGTGTCCCAGGAGGCTGTCCAGTGGCCGTCAGTCACCACCCACAAACACATCACGCCAGCCCTGATGTGTGGCCCACAGCCCCTGCAGACCCGGTCAGCCGCAGACAAGGTCCATGAAGATCCTTCATCCAGGGCCGGCCTGGAGGCCCTGGGCCAAACGCTGGGGAGGGAGGACAGGGGTCCACGCAGCAAGGCACGTCCCTGAGTCTGTGACACTTGCCCTGGCTGCTGTCCCCCAGATGTGGCCAAAAGTCAAAGCAGGCAGGGTGGGGGTGGAGTGTGCCCCAGGGACAGGCCTGGGTAGGGGGGGGCGTGGGCCTCCCCCGGCAGCTGCTCCGAGGACACAGGCCCTCCCCTGAGCTGACAGCCGTGCCAGCCGTGAACTCACATCCAAACAGAAAATCCACTCCTGAAAGCAGATATCATCCCAGGAAGAGTGATTGTGAACAGGCCCGGGGTTGGGGGTGGGGGGCTTTCCCAATCTACCAGAGCAGGGTCTGGGTCATAAGGCTGTTTCCCCTTTGTCTCTGAATAGGGCATTCTGTTCAGCCGACATCAGAGGCAATGTGCTCTGCTCTGGGGAAGGAAATGAAAAATGAGGAACTTTTCCCGCCAGCTCATCCCCAGGATGGGCCGATGGGACGCTCTCCCTGAGGACCCAGCCCTGGACAAGCTGCGGCAACAGCCGCCCTGGTCTTGGGCAAGGTGGGGTGAGGCCAGCCTTGTGAATGATTTGTCTGCTGGGAGCTCCCTGGAAAAACCCTCCCAAGCCTGAGGACCAGGGCAGCCCCTGGGACCCCTCCCAGCAGCCCCGATCCCGCGCCCCCACCGAGGGATCCACCTCGCCTCCTGGCGACGTCACTGGGGCCCCTGCATTCGACGTTCGCCCCAGGACTCCAATGCCTGAGAACGTGCAGATGGGGAGCCCACTGGCCTGGCCCCCGGAGGGCAGGGGGCGGGGGCGGGGGGAGGCACGGCCTCCCCGGAATGGTGGTGGCTGTCCTCACTCTCCCTGGAACTCCATGAGCTCAGAGGGAGGAAACCCACCCGAGGCTTGCCCGGGCTGGGACCCAGGGCCGTCGGGGCCTTTGCACCAGGCAGGCTGGCGGGAGGAAGGGCCACACCCCCGGGAGTCAACGCGCAGGAGCCCCTCCAAGTGCAAACTGAACCGGCAGGGCCTCCCGCCCCCAGGAGCCTGGCATGGCCTGATGGATCCCAGAGCAGCGAAGGGGCGGCCTCGCTCCCTCTGTCAGGGAGCTGGATGCGGGCGCTTTCCTTGCTTTGGGGTGTCCATATGAGAGCCTGGAGGGCCATATGGACCTGGATAGCCCTTGGCTGCACCAGGACATGCTGGACCGGCCCCACACAGGCATCCGTGAGCCTGGCTTGCAGCCCCCTGCAGACCCCGCCTGGCCCAGGAGGCTTGGCACACCCCAGACCTCACGAACCCTCGTAAATCCGGGCAGCTCTTCCCCAAGACTACTCTTGGCAGGCCCGGGACAAGGCTCTCCAGCGCAGGGTGAGGTCCGCGCCCTGGATCACAGCCACACGGGCGGCTGGCAGACAAGGAGACGGGCTGGGCGCCCCCCTCCCCCGTTGGAATCACAGAGCCAGTTGTTTCAGGGATCTGGGTCCTCGTGAGAAGTACGATCTTCATCTCGGCCCAGACGCATCCCCAGGGCCCGGCAGCGGTGCACCCAGCCCGGTGAAGCCCCAAAGCCGGCTGCATGGGCTGGGGCGGCCCCAGCAGGGGGTGAGGCCGCCCCTTGCCTGCTCTAGCTCCCCACAAGCATTTCTCTCTTGAAACAGTCAGCTAACCGGACAACCCCGCCTGGTGCCTGCGGGGCGGCATTCACCCAGCTCCCAGCTTGGCTGGGCGCCAGGGCCCGAAAAATGCCGTCAGCCACCCAGAAACCCAGCTCTGGGATTTGCCCAGGAGGAAACCATGGCCCCAGATTGGACCCGATTTGCCTACTGAATAGGCCTTGGGCAGGGGTGGGGGGCCGGGGAAGGAAGACTCTGGCTGGCCAGCCAGCAGCCTGGGGCCTGAGATTTGCTCAGAGGCAGATGCCGCCCGGGGGGGGGGGGGGGGGGGGGTGCCTGGCTGTGCCCCAGGGCTGGGGCACTGTCTCTGCCCTCGTGGGGCTCCTGGTGCCCACATCCTCCGAGGAGGGCCGGGGGCGAACCCCACTCCTGCCTCGGCCGAGGCCCTCCCACACGAGACCCCAGACGTACGGAAAGCAACACACAAAACGCAGCCCAAGTAGATAAAAAGCTTTTTTTTTTTTTTTAATTTTATCAAACTGGTCTGTACAAAAGTTAGCGTTGCTCGGTCAGAAAGCAGCAGAACACAGCAGGTAGTGGCCGCGGAAGGCCGGACTCCACGCGGGGCGGCAGAGTCGGCGTGAGAATGAGCTGTAGCTCCCTGCCCGCACGCCCAGGAAGAGACACGCAAAAAAAAAAAAAAAAAAAAAAAAAGAAAGAAAAGAAAAAAGAAAAAAAAATTGTTTCTAGAAAAAGGTAGGAAAAAGTAGAAAAAGTAAAAAGAAGCGACTTCTCAGACGTCTCTGTATGTACAAAGTTGAAAGGCACAAGTTTCCATGAAGTAGGCGCGGTCAGTGCTCAGCACACAGCAGAAGCAGGGGTTACTCCTCTAAGACTAAGCCTCTAAATACTTCAGTGGACAAGGTTTTAGCTTCACAGCTTGTAGGTGGCGTCTAGTTCCTAAGAGCCCCGATGAACGAGCCGCCCCGTCCCAGGAAATCCCCGTCCTGGGCCGCGACCAGCTGGAGCCACAGCCCCGCCTGCCAAACATCAGGCTGAGGCACCAGGGCCGGGGCGCCCCAACCAGGTCAGAGACACCGCAAGGCAAATCCCTTCTCCCTGGGCGGGGGCAGGGGGTCCCTGGAGGGGCCTGGAGCTGGGGGGGGGGGGGTGGCCTGTCCTCCCAGCCCTCACGCTCAGCAGCCGGCCTCCGTTTTGTCTTTATTCTACTCTCAGCACGAATGACTTCATTAATTAAAGATAAAATTATACAAAACATAAATACACTTAACAGCTTCCCAAACAAATCGAATGTGTTTAAGCTTCAAAAATAAAAATTAAAAAAATAAAATAAAAAGAGAGACGTGTTAGTCACAGCCAAACCTTGCCAGGAAGAGCCTTGATGGCAGGCAGCACCTCAGAGCTGACGGGCCGGTCCCCAGAGGGGCTCCTGCAGTGGGGTCCCCTGGAGGTCTCCACGCACGTGAGGCCGGCAGGGACCCTGGAGCACAGGAGGCCGGAGACCCCATGCCTCCTCCCTCCTTTCTGTTTTGTGCTGTGGCTGCTCCGTCCACCGAGAGGCAAAACCGAGGCGCTGGTGTCGGCAGGGAAGAGGGCCCGATGGCGGTCCTTGGTTCCAGAGCGGCCAGCCACGGCGAAGAGAGCGCGGGAAAGGGGCTCTGTCGGCCGCAGGGAGCGTGGAGATCTGGAAGCCCCGCGCGTCGGTTACAAAGCGAGGCTTCCCGGCACACTTCAGCCTGCGCCTGCTGGGCCGCCCCCGGCCCTCCCTCGCTAGCGCACCCCTCTGCGAGACCGGAGGCTCCATCCATCCTTGCCGAGATCCAGGCTGTCCCTCACCGACGCCAGTCCCCTCCCTGGGGCCACGGCGCCCTCAGGGTCTGGTCAGGGTCGTGTACACGGGCTGGTCCCAGTTGCTGGGTGGGCTGTGGGCAGGCGGCACAGAGAGGCCGCTGAGCAGGGGTGAGGTGTAGGGCCGACGAGAAGGGAGGAAGTAGGGGCACTGGTAGAGGCTGGACGGGCAGCCGGGGTATGGGCTGTAGTAGCTGGGGGCCTGCAGGTCGGTGTAGTCGCCCTGCGAGCTGGTGAAGGAGCTGGCGGCCGCGGCGGGGGCGGCCGTGGTGACGCTGGCCTGGCCGCTGTAGGAGCCGTAGTCAGCGCGGCCAGGGGAGCCGTGCGACTGGTCTCCGTAGTGGCTGGGGCTCAGCTGCTCCGTCTTGATGTGCGGCCGCGGGGGGCCCGCCTCGGTGGGCGACGCGGAGGCCGACGGGGCCCCCTTGTGGGCCCACACAGGGGACGCCCCGATGCCTGCCGCCCCCGAGTGTGAGTAGGAGGCAGCCCCGTAGGAGCTGGCGGTGGGCTGGCCTGGCTCCGCGGGCAGGGCCGAGTGGCCATTGAGGGGAAGGTACTGGTCGAACTCGTGCACGTCGAAGGTGTCCATGTTGCCGATGACCTCGCTGCTCAGCTCCGAGATGTCCACGTTGCTGAAGTCAATGTTCTGACGCCCGCTGTCCGCCAGGCGGCGGCTTTCCAGCTTCAGCTCCGGCTTGCCCCCGTGGTGCAGGTCCGTCTTGGGGGTGGTGGGTGGGGTGGGTGGCCCATGGGTCTGCCCTGGGGACAGAGCATGTTTCAGAGATGAATGCCTCTTCTGTGGGGGGTGGGCCAGGCCGGCGACACGCACCCGGAGGAACACAAGCCCGCTAACTGCCGCAGGTAGAAATCAACGGCTTTTTGTTTCTGTACGTTTCCCAGAAATTCCAGCACAGCCAGACCCAGACCTCACTCCTTGGCTGAGGAAATTCCGTTAAGCACTGTTCTAGGGCAAAAGCTGGGGCTGCAGAGGCCCCGCTGTGAAGACCAAGGTGGGGGAAAGAAAAAGAAGTGCCCGGCTCCCTGCACACGACCACAACGGGACCCACACAAAACGTGTTCTCCCGGAGGCTCACAGCTTTGGCCAGCTTGACCGAGACTGCTCGGCTGGCCAGGATTCTCCTCGTCTGTCTGATGTTAAAGCTGGGCAGCCGACTGCCACGCCAGGGGCAGGAGTGCTGGGTCAGCGCCAGCAGGAAAGCCAGTGGAAGCAGAAATGCCTTCAGGCAGAGCAGAACACACCCACATCACCCAGCGCCGGACCACTGCAAAGCGGCGAGACCCTCAGTGCTCGGTGGGAGCTAAGCAGACCCCCGGCCGCCCGTGTGCATCAGGGAACCTGGGATTATCTCAGAGCCACCTGCCCTGGGAGTGAGCCCCACTTCCCGCCCCAACTACCCATCTCAGCAGATGCCGAGACCCCCACTTCTCCTGCTGGGGCAGGCACCTGCTGTGGGGCCCCAGGAGCCCACCTGTGTGGTCACTGTGGTGGTGTGGGTCACCCAGGCCTGCATCGGCCTTGTACACGGCGCTGCCGGGGTGGGGGCCCAGCTCGGGTCCGGAGTCAGAGTCGCCTTGGCCGGTCTTCACGCTCTTCCTGCGGCGCGGCTGGTACTTGTAATCCGGGTGGTCCTTCTTGTGTTGGACCCGCAGCCGCTCTGCCTCCTCCACGAAGGGGCGCTTCTCACTCTCGCTCAGCAAGCTGCAGCAGAAGTGGGATGGCCCGGGTCCCCGTGCTGCCCTGGGGGCAGGGCCTCACCCACCCCGACACTCACAGGGAGGCCCGTGCGTGCCCCCGCACCTCAGCAGGTACCAGGCAGGCTCTCCCCTCGCCGGAGACGGGGCGCTCAGGCCAGCGAGGAGTTCCGGTGAGGTCTGTTCTCACCAGGGTCACGGGAACGTGCTACAACAAGACCCAAACCTTTCCATCTCCATCATCGTCTTACTTCCCTTCGCTCAGAGCCTGTGTAAGTCCCCTCCCTTTGGGGCTTTCTAAGGCAGGCGGGGAGGAGGCAGAACCCAGCGGAGAACACACCGGGGACAAAGCGAGACTTCCTGGGAACGGGCAGGGATTCCATGGGCATCTGGGCTTCCCAGACCCCCAGGAACACTGGCAAAACCCGTGTGATCCTCACCGAGGCTCAGAACACACACAGTCCTCTCAAACCTTTCCAGAAACTCACCTCCAACCGCCTACGGGACAGGCTGCAGGGCTGCCGGAGTCCACTGTGCCCAGAGCAGACAGAGACAGGCACGCAGAGGACAGACGTCCCAACTCCCAGTGCCCACTCCCAAGGAGAGGGGCAGGAAATGGGAGCCAGTGCCCCAAACCCACAGCCACCCGTTTTAAACCCAAGTAGAATAGAACACATTTGGTGGGGATGGGCAGTTCTCAGCACCACTGCTGTCCTACTTTCTGCAAAAATGTCCAGCTCGCCATCCCCAAGTATGTGCACAGCGTGCCCGTGCTGAACCCCTCCTGTATCTCTCATCCTTTCCTGCACAGGGTGCAGAGGTGGGAAAGGAGGAAAGAGCTGTGGGGACCGTCCCAGCTGAACAGACATGCACCCCTCCAACTGCCTTGACTTCCCCACATGGTGGTCAGAGTGGAGGGGAGCCCTTTCCAAAGAGGGACACTTCCAGAGGGCACTACCCTGCCTGCTACTGGGTCCTGCTTCCAGCCACAAGCCACCTTCCCTTGGAGAGGGCCAGGCCTCCACACTGTGGGGCCGCTCACGCGTGGGATCCCCAATCCCCGCATGCCATCCCAGCCTTCAGCAGGCTGTTGCCGACTGAGGGAGCGTGCTAGGGGTTGCACACTTGCCGGGCAGCCCTCTGCGGCCCTGACCACCTGCGCAGCCCGGGTGCCGTCTCTCCGGTCAAAGAGGGATTTCCCACTGGGACTGGCCCTGGGAACAGCCACTGGGAGCAGAGCCGAGGCCGGGCGCGGGGCCACCTCCAGGGCCCCTGCGCACCTCCCCCAGAACCGCTCGCGGCCCGCCCGCGCGGCTGCGGGGCCCGTCTCTGCACACACACACACACACACACGGGCACCGCGCACTCACCGCCACAGCTTGCCCAGCGTCTTGCTGAGCTCGGCGTTGTGCAGGTGCGGGTACTGGTCCGCCAGCTTGCGGCGCGCCGCCTGCGCCCACACCATGAAGGCGTTCATCGGCCGCTTCACGTGAGGCTTGGCCTTGAGCGCGCCGCCGCCGCCCCCGCGCACCGGCATGGGCACCAGGCTCCAGTCGTAGCCCTTGAGCACCTGCGACACGGCGTCGCGGATGCAGGCCGGGAAGCGCTCGTCCGCCGCCTCGGCCGCGTCGCCCCGGACGCCGCCCCCCGCGCCCGCCGGGCGGCCCAGGCCCTCGGAGCCGGCAGGCGACGGCGGCGCGTCCGAGTCCGAGTCCTCCACGTGCGACATGGAGCTGGCGGTGCCGGACGGGCTGCAGGGCGGCTGGGCGCGGGCCTCGCTCATGTCCAGCATCGGGGCCGCGCGCGGACGGGCGCGCACCGGGACCCGCGGGGCCGCTGCTCAGCTGCGCCGCGGCCGCTCCGGGACCCGAGGTCGCCGCGCCGTGGCCCGACCTGCGTCCCCGCCGCCGCCGCCGCCCGACCCGGGCCTCCCTGCTGCCGCCGCCGCCGCCGCCGCCGAAGCTCCGTCCCGACCGAGGGACCCGCAACAAGTTTCTTTAAGCGGCGGCCGCGAGGCCCCGCCCCCTCCCCGGCTCCTCATTGGCCGGCGCGCGCCCCGCTGCCCCCGGGGGCGGAGCATGGCGCCCGCCCCTCCCCCACCCGAAGAAAGTGCCGCGGTTCCCTCTGCGCCCCCGCGCGCCCCGCCCGGCGCCGCCCCGCGCCTGGGGCCCCTTTTCCAGTCGGGTCGGGGAGGAAAGGGGTCGAGGACCGGGGACGGCGGGGCGCTCCGGGGTGTCTCTGCGAGGCGCGTCGCGGCTCCTGCGGGTCCCGCCCCCGGCCGGGTCGCCTAGCCCGGAGAAGCCCGCTCCGCTTGGAGGCGGGTCCTCCAGAGCCTCCCCCACTGCCGGTCCTGAGCCCCGACGTCTCGCCCGCAACCCAGAGGCGCCGGGGTCAACTCCTGCCAGCCTGCAGCCCAGGGGAGGGTTGGCTCGGCCGTGTAGCCTCAAAGCCCGGGCTCCCCGCCCGCAGGGCCAGCGCGCCGGGCAAGACCCTCCAGCGCGCCCTTGGTTTGCGCGCCGCGCACGTCCAGGTAAAGCGCGCCCAAGGGCCGCGGCTCGGAGCTGGACGACCCCAGGTCCCCCGCCCAGTCCGGGTATGAGCGGGGAAAGCGCGGGCGGGGGAGCGGCCCCAGGAGCCGGGCAGCGGAGGGAGGCGGGAGCGCTGGGCAGGGACTGAGCTGACCCTACTTGCGGAGTCCCTGGGGCCGCCCGGCGGATGGCGTGGCCGGACGCGGGGGCCTAGGGCCTTCCGGGCCTGACCCGGTGTGGGGGGGGGTGGGGCTGAGGCTCTCCGGCTGGGCGGCCCTGGGTGGTCCCGCGAAGGTGATGGCCGCCCCGGGGCGCCTTCCGTGGAGGAGGTGGGCGCGCCAGCCTGGAGGGAAGGGGGCGGGCTGTGCCGCGCGGCTTGGGGCGGCGGGGTCGGAGAGGGGACATTTCTCCGGAGGCTAGAGCCGGGCCGCGGCTCCGAGTCCCCGCCCGAGGCCGCCCCCGCGAGTTGGCCTTGGGCCTGGCAGTCCCCGGGGGCGGTTCAGATTCTTTTGCCAAACCCTCGGGGAGGCGACGAACCGGCCGCCTGGAGCTTCGCCACAGGCCCTCGGGTGGCCGAGTGGGAACACGTGCGGCTGCGAGCTGTGGCTCGCGCGCCCCGGGTGACCCTAGGCAAGGGCGCCCGATTCCCCAGCCGCGCGCCCCTCCTCAGAGTCTTGGACGCCCCGGCCAGTGGCCGCTGCAGCGAAGGGGCGATGCCCGGAACAGAATGGGTGTGCTACCAGAAAACTCCAAATTTAAAGTCGGTGGGTCCGCGGAAGAGTCTCCCAGTGCTCATATACCGTTCCGGGTCCACCACCCAGCCCCGGACTGCCCAGGGCAGGCCTCCTGGACCCACCCAGGCCTGCCCTCACCACCGGGGTTGCCAATTCTTTAGCTCGCACTTGGGCCTTGGAGCCCTGTCCACCTGGGCTGCCCGTCTAGGGATGAAGCCTTCACCTCAGGGATTCGGGGGGGATGCCCAGGGATCCCACAGCCGTGCATGGGAACATGCCAGCCCCTCTGTGGGGACACTTCAGAGTCTAAGAGGGAGGAGCCCAGATTTCCTGTCACCTGCGAGTGACCCCAAGGCACAGGATGGGCTCGGCTGCTTGCCCTACATCAGGGAACCTGATATTGTGCGTTCTGGGACAGTGCCACGGGGATGGGACACGGTTGCTGTCTAAGGTGAACAGCGCGGATGGAGGGCCCCAGGACGGCAGAGCTGAAGCCTCTGGGCTTGGCCTGTGCTCTTGTCCCCTGTCCTGTGGCCGGCCTCCCTTGGCTCTGTCACCTGCCAGGGAACATCCTTACCTGCTCGTCTGCAGCAGTCTCCCCTCGAGGTCCTGCCCTCCAACTGGGGTCCGCACTCTGCAGCTGGAGGACTGAGGGAGGCCCAAATGGGGATCGCCTGAGGGTACGCATCCATCTTACTGGCCCGTGGGGACCCATTGCAAATGCAAGCAGGAGAAGGGTTGAGGTTGGCAGACCTGGACCCCCGAGAAAACAGATCCCACCCCTCCCTGCATCCAGTGTACCACTGGGCACCAGATCTGCTGCGCGCAGAGACAGGAGGCACAGACGGCATGGGAGGCATCAGGTAAGGCAGCCTCTCCCTGCTCCCCACTGGCCCAGAGGGTCATGGGCAGGTGACCACCAGGCAGTGGCAGTCCCAGTCCCGGGTCGTACAGGTCCTAGGCCCCACCCTCAGCTCCACGGGGCTGCAGCGACTGCCCCGGGGATTGGTAGGGCTGGTAGGCCATGCCTGTCTTGTATGTATGGCTCATGACTCCTACAGGATGGGTAGGGAGGGCAAATCCTGCCAGGCCCGGACTGGGCTGGCTGTGTGTATGCCCTTCCCCACAAGGCAGCATCCAGGTGTAAGCTCATCGGCCCAGCGCAGGCTATGGACACATAGGGTGGCACACAGATGCACTCCACAGCCTCCTGGCCTTCTGGAAGGCCCGTATACTTACCAGCGTGCCATCCAGCCTCCTCTTCCATTGGTGCTGACCTCAGTGCATGCCCTTGGTGGCTAGGCAGGCCTCGAGCGGGTGTGCGGGTGTAGTGTTCAGAGAAAGGGATGACTGTGGTTGCTTCCTGTATTCCTCAGTAATGATGAAGCATCTGTTTTGTGCCAGGGGCTTTAGTGGGCAAACACCAAGGAGATGCGACACTCACCACGGCAGAGGGGTGTGTGTGTGTGTGTGTGTGTGTGTGTGGTCTGGGAAGGGGTCTTTTAAGGAGGCAAAATTCAGCTAAAACCTGAAGCTTCCAACTTCTGGAAGAAGGAGGAAAGACCATTCCCTCAATGGCAAGGAGGTTGGGGGGGGCAACATGTGCAAAGGCCCTGAGGCAGCAGAGAGCATAGGGTATCTGAGAAAGAGTGAAGCTACAGTGATTTAAAACTTGAGGGACAGCTCTTTGAACCTCCTCTCAGTCCACCTCCTGGCTGTTCCTTCCTGCCCCCACCCACCCCAACTTCACCCGGTGGCCTTTGCAGTCTCAGGGATGTGATCCGATAGGCCAGGTGTGAACCATATCCCTGCCCCTGGGGCATAGGAAGGCCAATGCAGATGAGGATTCTAGACCTACACCCTTGGCAGGGCCCCAAGGGCACCTGTGAAGAAGGGCATACAGGCTGGCAAACACCGCTGTGCCGACAAGCCCGGGCTGGTCCAGGCCCAGAGAGTTCCAGGGAGACCTTTTCTAGGCAGAAGACCCCCAACCCTCCCACCTGTTGGCTTCTAGAGAAGCTCAGAAAGCTCGTGCCCACATGTGTGCACCCCGTGTGTGCACATGTGTGCGCCTGTGTGCATACACGTCCCCGTGCAAGCACGTGTGTGTGTGCCTGGTTGTGTGTGTGTGCATGTGCCCCTGTGTCTGTGCGTGTGTGTGCATGCCCATGTGCACATGCGTGTGCCCCATGTGTGCATGTGCATGTGCCCTGTGTGTGCACGTGTGTGTTCACCAGGGTTGTGCATGCCTGTGTGCGTGTGTGCCAGTATGTGTGCATGTGTGTGCTCGCCCAAGTAAATGTGCAGGCATGCCCATGTGTGTGTGCCACTATGTGTACATGTGTGTACTCATGTGCACATGTGTGTGTGTGCGTGTGTTTGTGTGGTGGGCCCTGGAGAGGCAGAGTGGGAAGGAAGGGCTGCCCGTCATGGAAGCAAGCATTGTGCTCTCACTGCTCACAGCGCCCTGACATCTCTGCCCACCCCCTGCCTAGCCCAAATCTTGGACACCCTGGGAGGCCGTGTCCGTAGTGTGTATGGTCTTTCAGAGAAAGGCACTGGGGGCGGGCCACAGGGGCTCTTGAGCCCCAGGGACGGCATGTCCCCTGTGTGTCTGCAGTCGTGACCTGGGCCTCTCCGTGAGCCAGCCCGAGGCAGTTGGCATCACATCCTGGGACCTCCGGCTCAGTCTCAGAGATTAATTGGTGCTTTTAATTACTGGCTGGTCTGCAGAAACCGAAAGTCCCAGACAAAGATGAGCAATCAGCCCCGAGCAGCGGCTCCATAAAGACAGCCTCGTCCTGCCCCGCTGGGTCTCCGGAGAGAGAGGAGAGGGGGCTCCCGGGGGTGCCAGGAGTCCAGTGTCCCTCAGTAACAGACCATCAGGGCTCCGGGCCAAGGTTTTTGTTCAGACACCCCAACTTAGTTTGCCAGCTGGCGTGGAAATTCTGGTTTGGGTCAAAGCCCTCCCCTTGGTTGGGCTGATGTCTACTTGGGAGCTGGCTGTGTCTGTTCCTGGGCCTTCTCTGCTCTGCGTGCAGAGGACACTAGAAGGAAGATCCCGCCAGATTCTGCTCCCTCCGCCACAGACCTTCGTGCTGCGGGCCAGCCTGTGGGGGGTGCTGAGCAGCTTGGTCCAGAGAGGGGCTCCTGCTCAAGCTCGTGTATCTTCAGGACCCCGCCCAGCCTTTAGGTAGGGGTGGCCCCAGCTCTGTCTCTGCACCTTGTCGCCAGCTCTGAAGCCTCCTGGGAGGAAAGCCACCCTGCCCAGGGATGACTGCTAATGGCCCAGTGGGACCCTCTGTGTGGCCGTTCTTGGAAAAAGTTTGGGGAGAGGGCGATGCTGAACCCAGAGGGCTAAGCCCCAGTGAACACGGCCTGTCCAGTGACATGTGTTACACAGATGTGTTGAGAACAGCTGTGGTCTGTGCCCAGGCCTCCGGTCACCCCCTGCTGGTAGTGACACCCCCCCCCACCACTGGCCCTGGCCTCCAGCTGTGCCTATCCATCTCTCCTCTCCCCGGCCTGGGCCTGGGGGGCTGACTCCACCAGCGACATTCAGGTTTTGGTGTGTGTCTTTGACGGGAGGCAGACGCTGCTTCTGTAGCCAAAAAAACCGTCCTCAGGCAGGGTCCCAGGCGTCTCCGAATACAGCCTTCCTTGGACACCAGCTGTCCAGGCCGGGTGCCAGCAATATCATTGATGGGGGAAACCGAGTCCGCTGAGGTGTTAGAGACCTGGGATCTGCCATCCCATAAGCCAATACGTTCCCTTCCTTGCCTGAGCACACGGGCTTTGCGTAATACCAGGCTCCAGAATCCTGGGCCCCAGACCCCACCCTCATTCTGGACCCTGGGCTTTCCGGCTACTCTGGGCGCTTGCCCCCTGGACCCCAGTCCCCAGCTCAGGAGCCCTGCCCTTCACCAGCAGCTGGGTCCTCGTCCCCGTGCACCAAGCTCCTCTGCGCTCTGGTCACTGGGCTCCTCTGAGAGGCAATGGGGCCTGGAGAGGCTTTCCTAGCCCCCTTGCCGGAGGGGAGCCAGGACGTCGGAAGATAACCCTTAGTCCAGAAAACCGGCTTCCGAGCCCAAATAGGTTCCGGGAGCTGTGCTTGTCCTTCCGAACTCAACTTTCAGATTTAACAAGGCTTCCTGTTGAAGATGCACACGTGGGAAGCCCTCGGGAGTGGAGCCCCACATCCGTTACGACCGAGAAAGACAAAAGTTAGCTTGAAATAAAACTCTCGGAGGGAAAAATCCTCTTTCGGAGTGAGGGGCCCGGGCTGGCTCTGCCCCCACGGAAGGTTCTAGAGACGTGGCAGTGCCAAAGGCAAATTAAAACACACCCTGTCGAAAGATTTCTGCTGTCTCCCAAGGATTTGTTTTTCGGAACTTGCCGAAGGAGGGTCAAATTAAGACCCCTCAGGCGGGAGCCTTGTGCAGAAGGGCAGAAAGCTGATGGTTCTTGAGAGCCCATCAGGAAGGCTCAGAGTGAGAGTGGCCACCTGCCCCTGCCTCCCGCCCTCAGGGTGTGGAAAGGGGCAGGAGGGAGTTGCAGGGGTCCCCTGAGAAGGCGCCGAAGTTCTGCAGAAGAGGGCGTCGAGGTCACGGGAACGTGACGCCTCTGTCCCCTGTGGCCCTTTGACTTTGGGTGAGTCCGGGCTTACTCTGGGCAGCAGGGGGGTCCGGAATGCCTGTCTTCCACGGGCTCACCGTGGGGCCCGTGTGAGCTGACAGATGCGGGCTGCTGGGCGTCCAGGAGCCCCCACCTGATGCTTATTGCTACTCTGGGCCTCCTCGTCAGTCCAAGTAGCAACTTCCAGAGCCCGTCCGCACTGCTGGGGCCATCTCCACCTTCGCGGAGAACACCTCATAGGAATGCCACCTGTTCTTTTCAGAAATGAATTGTCTGCTAGAATCATGGGGCAGGAGTCCTCGGAAGGTGAGGCACAATGCTGGAGGATGGTGGGCACAAGCTCCCCAAGCCCATGAAATAAGCAGTTTGGGCCAAATCAGGGGTCTTGGATGCAGATGCTATCTGGAGCCCGGTAGAGAGGGGAGTGTGGAGCTGCAATGGGCCAGGCCGTAAGGCCTCCGGAGAGAGGCCCCAGCCTGCCCGGCGTCCAGCCCGCGTCCAGCTGCCCCCAGACCTCAGCCGACTGCAGACGCACGGCCTGAGCCCAGCTCGGAGGGTATCAGTGTGGCCGACACCATGATTTTTGGTTTGAAGGGCGTTAGTTACACAGTATTGTCGTGGCGACTGGTAACTGACACAGGTCTGCAAGCAGAATTCAGCCCGCAGTCCTCCTGTTTGTGACCCCCGGCCTGGGCAGTTTCCAAATCTTCCTCCGGGACAGAGTCTGACTCCAAGAGAAACACTTCAGAGCACGTACTCTTGTCCCATCGGGCTCTAGAGCCACGGACTGTAACAACGCGCTGATTTTCTGCTTTCGTCTCCGCCTTGCAGTTGTGGCTTACCGGCCTTGCCTGGCCACACAGAACCACATCTCCTGGGGTGGAGGCACGGGAGGAGAGGCGAGGGTGCCAGGAGAGGAGACGGGTGAGCCAAGCAGAACAGCCGTCCGTGAGTCACAGTTCCCGCAAACCAGCAAATGGCCCAGCACCTGCTCACCCGCCCCCACCGGCACCTGCCAGCCTTACCCAGGGTCTTGGCCACTGGACAGTCAGGGTGGGATCAGCCCAAACTGACCACCCCCCCAGAAGAAAGGGACAGATGTTAGTGCCCGTGGGTTCTGTCCCCCCATCAACAGATGTCAAGACATGAAAAATTGGGGTAAATGAAGGGTGGGCGATTAGGTCGGGCCCAAGCTGGGGTCTTGTGGGTGCCAGAGACAGCTGCAGACACACGGCAGGAACAATTGCCCTGAGGCAGCGGGGGCTGCCAAGCCAGGGTGCCTGGGGACAGTTGGACGAGGTGCCGACACGGGGCTCATTCCTCCGTGAAGCCCTCCCGCAGCTGCTGGGAGTACCGCCAGCCCGTGGGCTTGTGTGTGACTCTGCTCTGGGACGGCACTGGGGGAGCTGTGGATGGCCCTCTGGGACGGGCCCAGGGGTTCTGGCTTGTCCGCGGGTCTGTGTGACACCAGCCCCAGGCTTGAGCTAATGGGTCATCTCGGGGAAGCCTCCCTTCCCTCTCGTCTTCTAGGCTCTTTCTCACTCTCTCTGTCCAGGCGGGGCTCCACACCAGTCCCTCGGGAACCAGGCTTTTTCCTTCAGCAGTTTTTGGCTTGAAAATGTAGGTTTAAGAGCCCTCCCTCTACCCCCGGGCTCCTCGGGTGGGGGAGAGGCCTCTCCAGGGATAGAACCCCGCGTTCCTGGGGCTTGCAGGCGTTTCAGTGAAATTCACAGGGCGGAGCATGTAAGCATTTGGAAGTGTGCGCTGGGTGGCTTTCAGCGGGCTCCCCGAGCTGCACAGCCGTCACCTCTGTCTGGCTCTGGAGTACTCTCATCACTCCCCGCCCCCAGCCCTAGACAAGCACCAGTCTGCTTTCTGTCTCTGCGGACTGCTTATCCTGGACATGTCGGGCGTGTCACATATGGGGAACCGGACCACACGTGGCCTGTGCGTCTGCTGCTCCCGCTGGGCTTGAGGTGCAGCAGGTGTCAATATTTCTCTCTGCTCTCCGGCTCAGTAATAGACCAGCTCACTTCTGATTAAATCGGGGTGGAAACAGACCAGCCTTGAGCCACTGGGCAGCCTCTCCTCAGGGCAAGCCCTGCTCTGTCAGGTCCATTCCCTTGTGCGTTCTAGAACCTCAGACTCGCCGGAACTCTGCAGTCAGCTCCCAGGAAGGCAAGTCCCGGAGGAAACAGAAGGACATGAGCTCCCCGCCATCCTCTCCGATGGCCTCGCCCACCCTGGGTAAACCCGGAGAGGGAGCCTGGAGCCCAGCGAGCTGGATGCTGGACAAGGGCCCTTTTCTGCTCTACACAATGCCCCATTGTGCCCTTCTCTGGGGAGAACAATGCAACTTGGGCCAGGGGAAGCTGAGGACAAAGGGCCCTTTGTGAGGACTGTCCCCACCTGAAAAGCAGCACCCTGGGTCGCACCTGATGGCAGAGCTATCCTTCCTTGCCTTCTGTCCCTTGAGAACCTCCTGCATCCAGGGGAAGGCAGGGAAGCTTGAGTGGGCTTGGGCTGAGGGGCACCGAATTCTCCCTGCTCTCCCCCAGACAGCTGTGCTAGCCCATCCCAAACACAGCACCTGGACCCTGCAGGGGAGGTGCAGATCGTAGCTTTGCAGGAAAGACCTGGAAGCATGGACTGGGACTAACTGTCCCCCAGATCCCCAAGGCTGAGAGCCCTCGGGCACATGCTTTCCTGCTGGGAGCTCACAAGAATGCAGAAAATGTTTGTGCCCACCCCTCCTCCCCGACTGCCAATCTTTTACATGCCCCACTTTGCAGTTGGGCTCTGAAGGGAGAACTTTTCACGCAAAAAAGGGGGAAAGGCACTGCTTAAAAACTCACACTATAAGATGCACGTGTGTTATCACTCCAGCAGTGCAGGTGGGGGACAGCCGAGGGCTGAAGAAAGGTTCCAGAAGTTGCTGGTCTGTCCTAGATTTGGGGGAGCCTATGTCCAAAGCCAGTCCCTGCCCTCGCAGAGCTCGCACGGCAGGTAGTAAAGATATAATCAAACAAGACTGATCATTTGGCCATACAAGTATACATAATTTATACATCAAAACACTCAGAACAAGATGTCAAAACAAAACACCCAGGACAAACATTTGCAATGTACACACAAGAATAGGATCTTTAATATGTAAAGAGTTGTGAAGAATAAGGAAAACCCACACTTGCATCAGTGATGTGCTTCCAAGCATCTCGCAGTGTGCCCACTAACCACTAAGGGTCTAATGCCTACGCCGTCCCACACACCCTGTGTTCTTCTAAGGAGCGCCTGTGAGCACGTGGCACACCTCTCCTGAGCGGTGCCCGGGCCGCTCTGTGCTCAGAACGTGGAGTTGCTGGTGTTCTCACCAGGGTTCTGCTTGGGACATTGGTCAGTAAGTTCTTTCCTCTGAATCCTCAGGGCGCCACTTTCCCCAGGGGACTGGCGGTGCCTGAGAGCCTGTAGGGGTGCTGCCTAGTGGGGCTTTGCTGACCTGAGCTGAAGGATCTGGCTGGATTTCAGGACCCAGCCGCTGACTGTGCTCTCCCTGCTAGCTGGGTAACTGTCACCCCAACATCCTCCCAGGACAGCAGAGATGAGGGCATAGGAAGGGGCACCTGTAGACTCCTGGCCACACACGCTGAGCTGTCAGTGGCCGCCTCCAACTCTTCCTCTCCTGGAATGCGACTCCATACGCCACAGGGGCACGCAGAGGGAGTGCAGTACCCACGGGGGTCCTCTGCTGCCCACGCGGACGCTGACCAGGCCCACCCCGGTCCTGTCCAGACACAAGCTTTCCAACAACCGTAGAGAGAGGGTCCAGGAGGGCAGCCACGTGGGTGAGAAAGTGCACCGGGAGCTTCTGCAACACTGGCTGATGGAAGCGCCAATGAGGGAATGGGTCGCGGCTTTACAGATGGAGTACACGCTGGTCCTCCCAGGTACGCCCCGTCTTGTCCTCACTGCTGCAGCACGCTGTGCGGCCTGCGGGGGGCGCGCGCGCCCCCGGAGCTGGCGCGCCCTCCCCGCCCATGGGCGTGGCCAGCCCGGGGCGGGGGGGGGGGGGGGGGGAGGCGGCCTCTCTTTCTGGGCGGGGCGTCCGGGCGCCTGGCGCCTCATGCGCATGCGCACTGGCAGCCGCGCGATGGCGGCCCCCGAGGAGTCCTTGAGGAGGAGGAAGGCCGGGAATGCGGGCGCCGAACTTGGGTCTCCGCCGGGAGGGGGGCCGGGGCGCGACCCCACGGGCTGTAATGCCCGTCTCCGAGCGGGCACTTTCTGGCTGACCAGGATCGTGCTCCTGAGGGCCCTCGCTTTCGTTTACTGTGAGTCCGCGGGGCCCGGGGCTCCCGTCACTGTGGCCCCTTCGCACGCGCCCTCGTCCCCCAGACCGTCCCCGACGCCGGGACAGCCCCTCGCCCAAGACAACGCTCTCCCCGCACTTTTTGTCCCCCCCCCCGCTCTCCCCCTTTCCCGGGACGCCCCCACAGCGCCCCCGACGCCCCTCCCCCGGCACGTGCCCCACCCCTCCAGGGCTCCCGTCCCCGGACTCTTCCCCGCTAGGGGTGCTCCCCCCGACGCCCCCCCAGACGTGCCCCTCCTCTCCGGGGCGCCCCTCACCCCGCGACGCTCTCCCAAGGACGCCCCTTCTCCTGGGGGCGTCTCCCCCCACAGGAGGCTTATCCCCCCACCCCACACCCCTCTCCCCGGCACGTCCCCCGACCCCCTCCCCCGCAGACGTGCCCCACCCCTCCAGGGCCCCCCTTCCCCTGGGACGCCCCTCCCCGTTGGGCGACCCTCCCCACAGGACGCTCTCCCTCGACGCGCATCCCCCCGGACTCCCCTCTCCCCCATCGCCTCCCCCACTCGTGCCCCTCCCCTCCACGACGCCCCTCCTCCGGGACACACCCCCCTCCCCCGAAGCTCCCGTCTGGATCGCTTCCCCCGGAAAAAAATGCTCCCTGGCCCCAGGGCGAACCCCAAGCGCTACCCCCTCCCCCATGCTCCCCCCACCCAGGTCCCTGGGTGCTCCTCTCCCTGGATGCTCTTTCGCCAACACCCCCCACAGGCTCCCCTTCAGCCTTCGGACAGGTGCACCGCAGAACCCCCGCTCCCTGCGCGGTCGTGCCCCCCCAGGTCTGGAGCGTGGGGTTGGAGGTGAAGGTGCTCAAAGGCGACTGCACCTGCCCCGACTTGAGCACTTCCGGGGGCCAGATTCCGCATTCCGCCTGGGCGTGGGTGGGGGCCTCAGAGCCTCTGTCGCTAGAGCCTTGTCCGTTAGCCCCCTGTGCCCCCGACTCAGCAGCGGCACCTGGGCCCCGGGCAGCCCCTTGCACAGCCCGGGAGCCTATGGAGGCCGGCCTGGCCCCAAGCCTCACCGCTGTTCGGAGGCTTCTGAGCAGCCTTCTCGGTCCCCTGGTAGGTGAAGCTTGAGGCTCAGCCCTCCTTTGACCGGCCAGGAGTCGCTGGGCCCTCCGCGGTGCAGAGCCCACAGCAGCCCTGGCCCCAGAGGGTGAGGCCTGCTGGCACTGAACCCACCTCCCGGCCCCAGCCCCTGCATCCACAAGGGCGCAAGAGCCCTGAGCCTTCCAGCGGTGGAGCTCAAATTCAGATTCTTCAGCCGACCTGGGGAGCAGACTGAGATGGCCCTGGCGAGCCGGTGGTCTCTGCTGGGGGGATCCAGAGGGTGCCGGTCCCCGGCATTGTCGGCCTCCACCGTGCAGGGGCACCGAACATCTCAGCTTCGTTTCTCAGCTCTTTCCTCCTCCGAGGAAGCAGCACTGTCCTTCCAGAATCACGGAACCGTGGGCTGCACCCTAGGAGGGCGCTGGGCTTTTGCGTCTCCTGGTGCACAGGGGAGACCCAGCCTTCCGGAGCGATTCCGTGGAGCATGGGGTCCCCCAGTGGGCTTTCCGCAATGCCCCCCTCTCTTTTGTTACCGTAAACATAGTTCTCGCCAGCGCTGCCTTATGCTCCACAGTGTGGAATAGTCGTTGGGAGTGTTTGAGCTGCCATTTAGCAAGACGTGGGGCGAGACAGAGGTCCCTGAGGAGGCTTCAGAGACTGTTACCAGGGGAGCCTGGAGCTGGCCTGTGGCACCGCCTGCTAACGCCAGCCCAGGCTTCCTGGGGAGCGGGGCTGCCTTTGATCTCTGCGGGCTTCTCTGTCCCAGTCCCAAGGAGATTGTTCTGAGCTGCTGGGTCGAGCTGAGCCCTGTGCTGAGCACAGAACCACTTGCTTTGAGACATGCATTTTTTTTTCCTGTCTTTTCTCTACATTTGGGGTAGAATCAGTGTTTTTCAGCTGTATGAAGGACCTTGTTTCCCATCTTCCAGGGATGAGGTTTTCTGATGGATGACCGTGGGCAAGTCGCCATGCATCTTGCATTGGTCCCTTTCTGGAAAGTTCCGGATCTTTCTGGTAGCCTGAACTACCTCAGAGTTTCTGAAGTCCCAGTGTTTTCCATGATGCCATAGGGGCCGCCCGCACATTTCACTTGATGTTGACTTTTATAGTTGTCCCTGTGGACTCCTGACCCCACCCCAAGGCTGCATCATGAACCCCTGCCCTGCGCTTCGTTCTCTGCACGTTTAAGAGAGTTCTTACAGTCCCGTCTTGAGCGTCCCTGCTCCTCCACCCGTGAGCCTGCGGCCGGGACGGGCTCTTCCTCACTCTTCGGTCCTCCATCTCCTAGCGGCATCTCCTGCTTCAGAAAATTTCCTTGACTTCTTGCATAATCTTTGTCAGTACTCTTCGTTCCCACAGGATACTTTCCCACCTGTGTCCCCCTTTCCTCCCCACCCCCCACTCCCGGCCGCTTGGTGCAGACACTCAGGACACAGACCGCCTGCCCGAGAGCCCCTGACTCCCTCTGGGTTGTAGTCGCAGTTCTTCAGATCTCACATCGCCGTCTTTTTGTCTTTCATTCTTTTATTCTCTCTTTCTTTGGGATTTATCCCCAAACAACTTTTTTTTTTTTTAAGATTTTATTTATTTATTTGACAGAGATCACAAGTAGGCAGAGAGGCAGGCGGAGAGAGAAGAGGGAGCAGGCTCCCTGCCGAGCAGAGAGCCCGGTGCGGGGCTCGATCCCGGGACCCTGAGATCGTGACCTGAGCCGAAGGCAGAGGCTTTAACCCACTGAGCCACCCAGGCGCCCCCCCCAAACAACTTTTTAAGAAAGAACTCGAAGGTGAACTTTCTCTGGTTTTCTTGCACCCGTGGGACTCAGCGATCTGCGTTGGTCTTCCGTTCTCAGTCAGAGCAGGTTTCTCAGAGCTTCTGGGGTTGATGATGAGAAGTCTACACGCTCTTCCCAGACGCCTAAGTAGAAGCGCTTTCCCTTTCCTTTCCTTTTTTTGAAGATTTTATTTATTTACTTGAGAGAGAGGCAGCATGAGTTGGGGAAGAGGCCCAGGGAGAAGCAGACTCCCCGCTGAGCAGGGAGCCCAGTGCCGTTTCCTCCCGGGATCATGACCTGAGCGGAAGGTAGATGCTTAACTAACCGAGCCACCCAGACGCCCCAACACTTTCATTTTTCTGCTGACACACTCTTGGCACCAAGTGTGGGGGTTTTTTCCTCACAAGCAGTTCTGACGCTATCTGTCCCGCATGAGTGCAGCTGAGGGCCGGGTCCCACGAGACCGCCCCCACGTCCAGGCTGTCACCAGCTGTCAGTCAGGGTTCCAGACCCCCTTGTCCAGCCATCATTTGCTACAACGGCTCACGGAACTCAGGGAAACACCTTACTCCCGGTTACTGGTTCGTCGTCAAGGACAGGACTCGGCCGAAGGAAGACACCCACAGGGCGGGCGGGCGTGTGGAAGGAGCACGGAGCTTCCAGGCCCTGCCCTCTGCCCGGGGGCCACCCGTCCCCTGCCCGCACCCCTTCATTTCGGGTTCTTAGGGGGGCTCGGGGCTGGTGGGCTCGGCGGTCGTGGGTGATGGGCTCAGTCTCCAGCCTTGTAATCACACGTCGGGGCCCTCGGCCACCAGCCCCCAAGTTGCACGAGTCCCCTGGGTGGTGTGAAGCCGGGTGAGGCGGACCGGGGCTGGTCAGGGGCCCCCGCAGCTGCTCCTCTCGGCCCCGCCGCTCAGCGAACTCCCAGGAGCAGGGACGAGGAGCACAGAAACGGTTCTGGTTCTTTGCTTCTTCGTAGGTGGCAACACCACAGTGACCTGCGTTTACATCTGGAGGCTTTCTGCTGCTGTGCCATCTTATTCTGGGTCCTTGTTATTTAATGGCATGTTGACGCGAGGGTCCCTTCCTCATTCTTTCTCAGGACTCCTGCCTGAGCTTCTCTAGACAGCTTTTCTGACCGTGCCCCGTCTGCTGCCGCTAGGTCCCTGTGTGTCCAAACACCCCAGTGGGTCCCACATGTGCCCCATTAGCGGACTTCTCCCCATCAAGCCTCCCGGGTTGGTGGGAGCTGGTCTGAGAAGCCACTTCCCAGAGCTAAATGAGGGTCCGTCGGAGAAGATGGCCCCTCCCAGGCCCTGTGGACCCTGCTGTGGTGACGGCCCGGTCTGCTGAGTGTCCACGAGTGGTGATGTGGGGGCCTCCAGAGGGGGCTCTGAGCACTGGGGGCAGAGACATTAGGGTTTGAAGCCGATGGCCAGTAAGGAGTTCTTGAGATGTCTTTGGTGTAAAAAAGTCATTTAATTAAAGCACGGGCACAGGAGGCCTGTGGGCAGAAGGAGCCGCGCCAAGGTCATGGGGAGTGGCCCATTACGTACCTTCAAGTCTGGGGAGGGTTAGGGACAGTGTGAGTCTCCCAGGAATTCTGGAAACAAGGTTTTCGGGATCCCGAGGGTGCTAGCTATTTTTATTAAAAGGCCATTCTTACCGTCTAGTAAAAACTCAGTCATGAGACCCCTCAGATGTAAATCGGTGGGCCACATGCTCGGGGGGTGATTGCTAACACGCATCTTGGCGGGTAGAGAAAAGGGAGTTTCCGAAGGAGTTTTTTATGTTCAAGTAGACATACAGGGTCGGGCTAGGACTGCCTTTTGTCCTTAGCAAACTGTCCACATTGGGGCAGTTGAGTCCCTAAAGGAAGGTCACTGCCTGTTCCAAGGACCCGTCAGCGGCCTTAGGTAGTCACGGAAATGTGAGCATCTCTCTGCTGTCTTTGTTTCCCACGCCACAGAGGAAGGGGGGGGTGCGTAAGCAGATTGCATATCCGGCTTCCCTCTGTTACCTCGGAGTCCCTGGAATCGCATTTCTTTGAAAATCCTGTCTCTGAAAGGTCTCGGGGCTGGTTGTGGCCGGACGCTGATTCTTGGTTTTGCTTTACGTGCGTGTTTGTGCGGCGGCTCTGGCGGCTCTCCTTGTTCCAGTCCGTGTGCTGGCTCCGACCTGACCAGCGGCTGCTCTTCGAGGGGAGTCAGAACTGCACTTTCTAGAAGCAGAAGCTGGTTGACCTCCCCATCAGGGCTCTGCTGTCCCCTCCCTCGCTGCCACCCCAGGGGCTGGGAGGGGGTGTGCTTGCCGCGCAGACCGTAGAGCCCAGGCCCGGTGGGCGCCGGACTTGCGGAACTCCTAGCTGCTCCGTGGAAAGTTTGAGGGAAAAATGGAGCCAAAAGAAATCCTCCTTCATTGTACGCGGTGGTGAGGCTTCCCACTCCGAGAGCTCGTGGAGGTCAGCTCTTGTCTGTGCTGCGGGCCCTTGGATTTGAACCAGGCGCTCTGCTGGCTTTTACAGGGTTCGCTGTAAAGCGCTGCCAGGTGGTTTAAAAACAGGTGCCACTGCCCCCTTCAGAGCGGTCCGCAGCGCGCGCCTCCAAAGAGCAAGGCCTGGGCGCTGCCGTGCCAAGGCTGGGGCTTAGCCGTGCTCGGTAAAACTCCTGCCCAGAATGGCATTTGGGGATGATTCCGTTTCAGTTTTATAGACATTCATCTGAATGGGAGAGAAAACTCAATTTTTGGTTTCTAAGGAAAGTATCTGCAGACGTCCTTGGTAATGGATATTTAGGGAATCTGCTCACCTCTCCTAGATCAGCGTCTGGGTTACCCCGCACCCCCAGCCTCCTGCCTTCAAGGGCTGGGGTGGGGCAGACTCCTGCCTGCCTGGGGTGGGGTGGCAGGGCAGGGGTGCTAAGGCTTTGGAGGTTCAATTGGTTGGTTGAGCTTTTGGATGCTATGATATTTTGACATTTTCACTTCTTTCTACTTAGGCATTTCTGTAACAGGAGTGGAAATTTAAATAGATTTTCTTTCCTGAAATTTTAATCCAAGCTTTGTTCGTGGCTTCCTGATAAGATAGGAAATTTCCTAGGCTTCTTGCCTTAGAATCACTTTTTAAAACTAATTGGTGAGGGACATCTGGGTGGCTCAGTCAGTTGAGCAGCTGCCTTTAGCTCTGGTTGTGATCCCAGGTCCTGGGATCGAGCCGCAGCTGGGGCTCAGCAGGGAGTCTGCTTCTCCCTCTCCCTGTGCCTCCCTCCCCCCAACTCGTGTGTGTGCTCGCTCGCTCTCTGTCAAATAAATAAAAATTTTTTTTAGAAAGAACTAATTGGTGAGACCAGGGGTCCCTGGCAGCTGAGTCAGTGAAGCATCCAGCTCTTGATCTTGGGGTCGTGAGCCTGAGCCCCACGTCGGGCATAAAGATTACTTTAAAAAGAGAGAGAGAGAGAAGTCCTCGAACGGATCAGTCAGACCAAATCTCGTTTTCCTTCCCTGGCAACGGAGTGTGAATCATGGTTGTAGGGAGAAAAGACGTGCCTCTCTTCCGTCAACGCTCATCGGGTCCCTGTGTGGGTGAGCCTCAGGGTTCTGGAACGGGCCAGGGTAGCCTCAGTGAGGGAGGAGACAGGCTGGGCTCCATCTGGGGCTGTCGCGCTGTGGCCTCGAAGGTCAGTGCAGGTGGACTTGATCAGCTACTGCCCGAGGCGGAGGCAGGTGAGGGAGAAGGATGTTTGCGGGAGCTCTGCTGCCTTCCCACTGACCCTCTGTGGCTGGGTGGGGGGCTTTCGTCCTCAGGTGACTCCCACCCGCTGTCCCACCCGTGTCCCGTGGTCACGGGAGGGTCAGGCCTCACTTCTCTATCTCTGCCGCTCTGAGCTTCGTATCGTGGACACTTGGAAGAAAAAGACCAACCCGTTAAGAAAACCCCAGACTTCATTGGGGTTTCCCACCGGTGCCCCTTCCCACCCCGGGGCCCCTCCCGGGGCCACACTGCACTCTGTCGCCGCGTCTCCTTGGGCCCCTCTGGTCTGTGGCAGTCTGTAGGACCTCCTTGGCTCTCCGTGAGTTTGGTCATTCTGCGTAGTTCTGGTCCCATATTTGCTCCGATGCCCCCACACTGGGTTTGTCTGGTGTTTCTGGGACGAGACGGGTCACAGAGGCGAGGTGCCCCTGTCACCGATCGGGTGCCCGAGTCCACACGACTCGCCGCGGGCCTGGATCACCTGGTGAAGGTGTGTTTCCAGGTGTCTCCTCCCGCCGGTTCCCTGTCCCCTGGAAGCCGGTCCCTGGGCCCGGCCCGCGCCCCACGGGAGGGAGGACTCCGCTCCAGCCCCGGAGGGCATCTCCCCGCGTCACTGGGAATCCCTCTGTGAGGAAGGCTCGTGTCTGCTCCCCACGTCTTCACCAGGGCTCACGTCCAGTGGGGCTCCGGGTTACGTCCCGCACTGTTCCTTACTGTGGCTCCAGACTGTCCGGCTCCAGTCAGCGCTCTGCGCTCCTCTTGCCCCGCCCGGCCCTGCCGTCTCCCCTCCCCTCCCCTTCCTTCCTCCGCTGCTCGCCTCGCCCGCCTTCCCGTCCCTAACACTGGCGGTTTGTCTGGCCGTAGTTTCTTCCCCGGGGAGCGTTTGGAGCCCGGATCTGCGTGCCGGCAGTGCCTGCTGTCGCGTGTGGTCACTCGCATCCGTCGGAATGTCTGCCGTGGTTAACGTGAATTCACGCTGGCCTCTCCAGTCCTGATCCAGGACACAGGGTGGGTGCGCCCCTCCCTTCCTCGCTTTTCTGGAACCTCCTTGTGTCCCGCTGGGACCCTTGCCCCACCGTGCACTGTGCTCTGTGCGCCCCACCCCCCGCACGTGCGGAGGGCTTCAGACTGTTGCGCCCGCGCCCTGAGAAAAGCCAGCCGGACCCCGGGGTTTCTCAGCCGTTGCTTTGCTCTTTGTCCCGACACTGTTCGCGTGAAGCATTTTCCGGAGCCCCTTGGGCCTTCCCTTCCCCTCGGGCACAGTGGGATCGCGTTAGATATCTGCCGCGGAGTGGCGTTCGGGGGTCACGGTCGGCGTTTTGTCCTGGCTTCCTCTGACCTCCAGTCCGGCTTGTTTTGATGGTTCGTAAACACTGAAGTTCATTGCCGGTGACCTACAGTTCTGTGGGTATTGACAAGTGCGTGCTTCTCCGTCACACTGGTACTATACAGGGTAGCCGTATCCCCCCCGACTCCCCCGTGCATGTTGTCACCGACCCCCTGCCCCAGCCCCGGCACGGCTTTGCCTTTTCTAGTGTGAATGGAACCCTAGAGTATGTAGCCTTTGGGTCCCATTCCGTTCGTTGGAAAAGGGCGTTCACGGTCCTGCCACGCTGTTGTGTGAGTCGGTGGCTCGTGTAGCTTCTCTCCACTGTCCCCCCACTGTAGGCAGCTACCACCTGTGGGTGTTCGCCCCCCACACGTGGGGACCTCTGTGTTGTTTCCCACGTTAGCAGTTGTGCACCAGACCCCTGTTTGCTGCATTTGCACATGGGCTTTTGCAGAAATGGGAGTTTTCAGTTCATGGGGGCAAATACCTAAGCGTCGGACTTCTGGGCTATCTGCGGTAACCCAGGTTCCGCTCTAGAAGAAACGGCCAGCGCCTCGTCCACGGCGGCCGCAGCCTGTGCCCTCCTGCCAGCGGTGAGCGTCTGCGGCTCCGGACCTTGGGGGCGCTCGGTGTTCCCGGCGTTTGGGATTTTGCCTGATGTGATAGGTGGTGGTGCATTTGGGCCTTAATTGGCGTTTCCCCAGTAGATGCTACTGAGCGTCTTTTCTGTGCGTATGTAACATCTGCGTGTCTTACTTGTGTGGCGCGGACAACTTCGGTGTCCAGGTGCTCTGCCCGGCTTAACCGTCGGGCTGCTTGTTTCCTTGTTCCTGCCTTTCTTGAAGGCACTTAGTATCCTGCGAACACAGGGTTCTGGCACTTAAATATTCTGGACGCAAGTGCCCGGTCAGGTCATTTATGTGGTCTGTGAGTATTTTCTCCCAGTCCGTGCTTTGTCTTTTCAGCCTCGCTTACAGAGCAGGAGGTTTTTGTCTGATGAAGCGCCGTCTGTCGGTCTTTCTCTGTCTTGTGTCACACTTCTGCTGTTGCCACACCCAAACCACAGATTTTCTTGTAGAAGCTCCCTACTTCTACACTTCACGTGGAGGTCTGCGGTCCTTTTTGAGTAAATTTTGGGGTAAGGTGGGAGACGCACGTGGGCCCGTCCCTCTGCTTCTGGTCGCCCGTTGTTCGGGATTGCCTTTCTCCGTTGACCCGTCTGTGCCCCTTTGTCAGAGATCAGTTGGCCGTACTCGTGTATCTTTGTTCCTGGGCTCCGTGTCCTGTGCCGCGCCGTCCGGGTCCCTCCTTCTGCCAGTGCCACGCTGCCTTGATCGCCGTGCTTTGTAGTAACTCTTGACGGTGGGTAATATGGCTCCTCTGACATCGTTCTTTCTCAGGGTCACTCTCGCAGCTCTAGTTCCTTTGCTTTTCCGCATCTGTTTTAGAACCAGCTTTTCCATACCAACGGTGGAGCTTTCTGGGTGCTCGGATGGAGACTGAGTCTATAGGTCAGACTGGGGAGAACGGACATCCTCGTGATGCTGAATCCCCCGGTCCACAAACGTCATGTGCCCCCCGCTTATTTAGGTCTTCCTTTGTCAGGGCTTTTCTGTTTTCCACATACAGACTCTGTGGGTATTTTGTAAGAGTTTTACTTATGTGTTTTGGGGGTTGCTATTTATTGTAATTAAAAATTTCAGATTACAGGGGCACCTGGGTGGCTCAGTGGGTTAAAGCCTCTGCCTTCCGCTCAGGTCATGATCCCAGGGTCCTGGGATCGAGCCCCACATTGGGCTCCCTGCTTGGCGGGGAGCCTGTTTCCTCCTCTCTCTCTCTCTGCCTCCTCTCTGCCTACTTGTGATTTTTGTCTGTCAAATAAATAAATAAAAATCTTTTAAAAAAATCAGATTACAGTTCACTGCTGATACATATGAATACAATTAACTTTTAAGTATTGGTCTTGTATTCTCTGCCTTTGATCAACTCATTTATTAGGTCCAAGAGGGGGTTTTTGGTATTTTTTTGAGATCTTCTACTCAGACCCTCATATCATCCATTAATAAAGACAGTTTGATTTCTTTCTTTCCAGTCCATGTGTCTTTTACTTCTCTTGCCGGCCTCACCGTGTGAGTCAGGACTTCCATATACTGCTCAGTAGGCTGGTGAGATGTCCTTGCTTTGTCCCAGATCTTGGGAAAGGACTGAGGTCTGGTGTTGGCTGTCGGTTGTGCATAGCCGCCCTTGTGGGCTGACGGAAGTTCCCTTCTGTTCCCAGCTTGCTGGAAGTTTTTACCCTGAGCAGCTGCTGAATGCTGTCACCGCTCTGTCATGTGTCTGCTGGTCTTATCGTATTGGTTTCCTTTCTCAGTCTGGTCGTTGGTAAATCACAGTGATTTGTGAGGATTGAACCAGCCTTGCACCCCTGGCCTGCAGTGGGTTGTGATTTGTCACCTGTATTTCTTGTTTCGTGAGTTTTGGTAGTTTGTGTCTTTCAAGTAATTTGTTTCATCTGAGCTGCTGAGAGATCTGGGGTATCCTTTTCGATCTTTTTAATGTCTGTGGGACCAGTAGCAACGCTCCCTTCTCTGTTCTTGATACTGCTCTCTCTTTTTCTTGATTAGTCTGGCTAGAGGTCTGTCGGTTATCTTTTGGAAGAAACAACTTTTGATTTTCTTGATTTTCTCCATTTTTTTCTTGTTTTCAATTTCATTCATCTCCACTCTTAAGTTTTTAAAGGTTTCTTTCCTCCTGCTTGTTTTGTGTATCATTGCTATTTTTTTCTGATTTCTTAAAGTAGAAGTTTAGACTTGAGCCCTGTCTTTCTAACGTGAGCACTTTACTGTAAATTTCCCTTTAAGTGCTGCTTCAACAGCATCCTGCATTTTTTTGATATATTGTGTTTTTAGTTTTCATTCAGTTGAAAAATACCTTACAACTTTGCTTGTGTTTTATTTTATTTTTTTTAAAGATTTTATTTATTTATTTGACAGACAGAGATCACAAGTAGGCAGAGAGGCAGGCGGAGAGAGAAGAGGAAGCAGGCTCCCTGCTGAGCAGAGAGCCGGATGCGGGACTCGATCCCAGGACCCTGGGATCATGACCTGAGCCGAAAGCAGAGGCTTTAACCCACTGAGCCACCCAGGTTCCCGCTTGTGTTTTATTTTTTAAGATTTTGTTTATTTGAGAAAGAGCATAAACAGGGAGGAGGAACAGAGGGAGAAGCAGGCTCCCCGCTGAGCAGAGAGCCTGATGGGGGGCTCGATCCCAGGATCCTGAGATCGTGACCTGAGCTGAAGGCAGATGCTTCACCGACTGAGCTGCCCAGGTGCCCCTTGTTGTGGTTTAAAATATATATATATGTGTGCGTGTGTGTGTGTGTGTGTGTGTATTTTTTAAATTCATATTCATCACATTTAACACAAGTATTCATCACATATATATGGTTTATTTAGAAGAGTGGGTGTAATTTCCAAAGACTTGGGTATGTTTCCAGATAACGTCCTGTGGCTGACTGCTAGGTTAATTCTCTTTGTTCGGGACACACATTTTTTTTGATTCCAGTTCTTTTCTGTATGTTGGTATTTGCCATACAGTCACAGCGTGGAGTGTCCTGGCGGACGTTCGCATAGTTGAAAATCGTATCTGTTTAGCTGTTGGGTAGGGTGTTCTACGGATGTCACGGAGCCATGTCTTGCTCTTTTATACCATATGACAGTCACTAACTGTCAGGTCAAGTCAGTTAACGTACGCATAGCGTATACATGTGTATTAGCTGAGGTGATTTAATATATGTAAGTTTTTTTGCTAGACTTGTGCATTTAATGTTCTCATGTCTATTTGTTGATTCCTTATCATTATGCAATGTCCTTTTTTATCTCTCATGTTGTTCCTTGTTTTTATCTCTTTTGCCTCATAGTCATATAGCCATCAGCTTTCTTTTGATTAATGTTTGTATGATACATGTCTTTCTGTGCTTTTCCTTTTAATCTACCTGTGTGTTTATATTTTGAATGGATTTCTTGTAAACACCACAGATTTGAGTCCTTTTTTTTTTTTTTTTTTTTAATTTGAGAGTGAGCAAGAGAGAGCATGAGCAGGGGCAGAGGGAGAGGGGGAAGCAGGCTCCCCGCTGAGCAGAGAGCCGGATGCAGGGCTCAATCCCAGGACCCTGAGATCATGACCTGAGCCGAAAGCAGAGGCTTTAACCCACTGAGCCACCCAGGCGCCCCCCATTCTGACAATTTCTGTCTTTGCTGGTGGGTTTAGAACATTCTCATATAAAGCATCAGATTAAAATCTGTCATATTGCTAGTTTTCTTTTTGTTTCTTCTGTTCTTTTTTTTTTTTCCTACCTTCTCTTTGGTTAGTTTAGCATTTTCTATGATTCCCTTTTTGTACCTGTATTAATTATTTAGAGTCACTTAAATTTTTATTTGCTCTCCCATAGGACTTCTGGTAAACATCTTAAATTAATCTGAGCCTGCAACTTCCTGTGTGGCGTCAGGTCCTTCGAAGAGTGGCTTCCAATGTCTCCCTCTGGCCTTGGTGGTGTTTTCTCGTATTGGGCCCTTCATATGCTTTAGGCGACTATGATCAGTTTTGCTTTAGACGAGGGGTGGCACACGTTTCCGCCAGTCAGCATCACTCTGCGAGCCCAGACCAGTGTTTGTGGAACTAGAATCTGAGCTACAGCCATGCTCCCTTCTCTCCCTGTACCCCATCCCGCCCCGTGGTGCAGCTGCCCGGTCCTCCGGCGTGCGGCTGTGTCCCCGGGGCGGGCGTCCCTGCCGCGCATGCGGCGCTGTCCGAGATGGCCTCTTGCCTTCCTCTTTCCCCTTGGTGGGCGTGGAGTCGCCCTGCCCTTCACATTCGTGGCGGAGAGCGTGTGCCCTCGCTCCCCACCTGCGGCATCCCTGTGCAGACACGTCTGTGCGCATACCCAACCCTAGACCATGCTGGCGCGCTGTTGCAGGGGCGGGGCTTGAAGGAAGCCCGTGGCCTGAATGCGGGTGATCGTGACTGATACGTGAGCTGTAGCCCGTCCGGGAGGGCCACTGCGGACCTGGCCCATGGGCCGTGCAGACGTGTGTTGTCACGACAGATGCTGAGTGCCGTTCCCTTGTGGTCACGTGAGACACCTGCACCTGTGTCACATATGCATACATGACACATGTAATTGGACACGACCCGTGTCGGTTTGTGTATGTGTGCAACACAGCCTAACCTCCCCAGATTGGGTCTTCCAGTATTTTCCCCAGGATTTTGGAACTTGGAACTCTCGGATCCCTGCTTTGATTCCAAACCATGGCTCAGACACCCCCTCATCTCCTCACCCCACCATACCCCCTCCTGTAGGTGTCCACAGACAGCTGTGCTTCTGCTCACGGTCCTTCTGTCTGTTTCTTCCAGCCGTGGCGTTCCTGGTGGCTTTCCACCAGAACAAGCAGCTGATTGGAGACCGGGGCCTGCTGCCGTGCCGCACGTACCTGAAGAGCGTACAGCAGTATTTCCGGGGCCCGGTCGGCTGGGATGCCGTGAGCTACGCGCCCACCGTGCTCTGGCTGCTGGACTGGTCACACATGGACTCCAACCTGGACGCCCTTGCGCTGCTCGGGCTGGGCGTCTCGTCTTTTGTCCTGCTTACCGGCTGTGCCAACATGGTGCTCATGGCCACTCTCTGGGTTCTCTACATGTCCCTGGTCAACGTGGGACAGATCTGGTAAGCAGAAGGACATGGAGTGCTGGGGTCCAGGCAGGCTGGTGCTCCGTGGCCTGGTAGCCTCCTGGCAGCTGGGGAGACGGAGCAAGCTCTCCGCTTACGCTAGTCCGAGGGGTACCGCCATGTCGCTCGGGCGGTAGGAGAGTCTGCTAGTTGCCAGTCGACCAGAATCCAGGGGACTTTGTTCCTTGGGAAGAACCACGATTCTGTTCAGTGTGGCGTGGCCACCGCTGAGAGTCTGCAGTCAGCCTCCTGGGGCTGGAATCTATGAGGTGGACGTAGCGTCCCTCATGGGCTTCTGGGAGTGCTCTGGGGGTGGGGGCTGGATTTGGAGGCCTGTTTCTTCTGCTCGTCCCCGCTCAGGCTCCATCCTTGTTCAGGAGGAACCGCTACCAGCAAGGCCAGGGGTCACAGATCAGGTTGGGCCCTCTTGGGGCTCCACAGAGCCAGGGCGGCTGGAGGAGTCCTACGGGGAGCCAGGGGAGTGTGCCAGGGTGGCCCGCCCTCCGGGGGCCCCGACGAAAGCCCAGCAGCACCGGGGTGCTACGGTGTGCCTGAGCCGAGGGCTGGCGCTCCTTCCTGTCATGGGCTCCAGAGGAAGCACAGAGGACTCTAAGAAAAGGCACGGTTTTGGGAGAAGCTCTGGGATGGGGGTTGGTGTCTGTGCAGATGTGGAGGAAGCAGATGTGGGCATCTGCAGCTGTGCACATGTGGAGCGGGTGGGCACTGACTGCGGGGTCATCTGTTTTCCGGAGGACAGGTGTAAGTCCGGTGTCCCGACGGTTCCTCCAGCGCTGGCCCGGGATGGGGAGGCTTGTGCAATCTTCCCAGAATGTGGGCTCTGAACCAGACCGTCTTACCTGGGTCTGCGGAGCTGACCTTCAGTCCCATCTGGCAGGTCTGTTTTGCATGGTCCGTCAGGGCTGCGGCCTGGCAGCTGGGCACTGAAGCTCCCCCGCGTGCAGCTGTGCCCTGGTCCCTGTGGGCAGGTGTGCGCCACTCAGAGAGGCGTCGGGGCTGGGCTCTGGCCTCTTCCTGGCCGTGGGAAGCCCCAGTTCGTGCCATACTGGGGAGGCCAGGTTTGGAGGACACTCCCATGCAGGAGGCCCGTCCTGCAGATCCGGTCTGTGGCCAGGAAGGCTGGGTATCCCGGACACCCTGGGACCCCCTTGCTCTGCCCACGCCTGGGGCCCTCCTGTCAGTGTGTTACTGTTGACCATGGGGGTGCAAATGGGCTAGGGCACCTCGGGTGGGGTCTGGGTGACAGTCCTGTGTGCCTCCTCATCAAGTGGCTGTGAGGTATGACGCCCACTTGACCCCCACCTGCTCCTTCCCTCGTGGAATTCCTGGAGGTCAGACCCCCGAGGTGCTGTCCCTTCTGCCCCTAGGCTCTTAGTCCCATACAGAGACTCTAACTGGGTATTTCTGTGGTACTAAAGAGGTTGCTGGGTTTTGAGACACGTGGTTTTAGTCCACGCCGGACCAGGGAGAGCTCTGGGCACACGCGGCGAGTTCACCCGACTCTGTGGATGGCCAGGGTGGCTTGCTTCCTGCATGGCGCGTGGCTTGGGTCACGCCTTACTGTGTCTAGCAGCCAGAGAGATCATTCTGACTTTACTGTAAGAAGTATTTTCTAGTCATGTGTAGGGTATGGTCAGGAAAGAGTAACCCCATGTTTAAATTTCTGAAAACCAGTTTGGGTACGCATGGCCAAGATAGTCTTGTATTGTTTCCACTGGAAAAGATACTCCGCTCCCCTCCCTTGGATACGTAAAAAAGAAAAATGTGATTCAAATTAGGTTAAGCTCACTAAAGCAAAACAGAATAAAGGTACATCTTCTCAGAAACTATCGGAAAATAAGAAAGAAAACAAAACCTGTCATGGAGACCAGCGGTCTCTTTATCGCGCCCGCGCTGCAGACGCGCTCATTCCCAGCCGAGCTGCTCACCGCTGGTCTCGCGCTGAGGTGGGGCCGCGGGGTCGGGCTCCGAGCCTCTGCCTCCATCGTCTGTCCAGCCCTGCCCTTGACGCGGGTTTCCTGGACGGACGGCAGCTTCAGGGTCAGAGTGACATTGAACACTTACCAAGTGAGGACCCTCCTGTGGACAGCAGGCTTGCTTTTTCCTGGCACCCCAAAGTGAGAGGCACAGACTGTTCCTCACCTGTCCCATTTATTTAAAGTCGAAAAAAAAGAACGGGGTGAGATGTCAGATAATGGGCACTGTCGACAAACGACTTTCAGGTGTTGTCCAGCTGCCGGGCAGGGGCACAGGGCGCTTCTCTGAGGGCACTGCCTCCTCGGTCTGGGGTCCTGTGGGGATGACCCTGTGTCCGCCCGCCGTCGCTGCGTGTGTGCGGTGGCCGTTGCTTCGCTAGGCCCTCCGCGTCTCCTGTCCCTCTGGGGGCGTCCACTGAGCTTCTTCCCGGCTCAGACTGGTGCCCCTGCCCAGGACGCGGCATCTCACACACGTGTTCCAGGGCAGTGAGAAGCCTGCGCGGCTGCCCCGGGAGGCAGGTGAACCTCGCGCTCGGGGGCACCGTGCGTGTCCGAGGCAGATGCCGTGGGGCGCAGGCAGGTGGCCTTACACAGTACCCTGCCCCTTCCAGAACCATGACCACCCTTCGCCCACTCTCCTGACTCATTCCTGACGCTGCGTGGCGGGTGGGAACTCACAAAGGCACTTCGTGACGGCAGTGACCAGGGATCTCATCGTGGGGAGAGCGGCTCCTGTTCAGGCAGTGAGCGCTCTGCACAGTGACGGCCTGTGGTGGCCCTTGGAATCGGGGGGTGGGGCGCTGATGCTCTGAAGTCCTTGGTGGGGCTGCAGGAGGCACAGCCGGAGGGAGCCTGGGGACTTGGGGGCCAGCATGAGGGACTGAGGCCGGGGGCGGGCTGGGGACCGTGCCCCGGGCAGCTGCACCCCGGCAGGCCCTGTCCCAGAGCTGCAGGGCTGGCAGCAGTGTGGGTGGCCTGTGGTTGGGCGTGGGGCGACCGTAGACTGTGAGGGAGCACTGCCAGGCTGGACGCTCGGCCCCCTGTGAGGCCACCCTCCCTGTCCCACAAGCCCCCGTGCCTGCAGTTCCATAGTCATCAGTGGGAGCCAGGGGAAGCCGGGATGCCGACTTTCCCCGCTTCCCCATGTTTCCCCAGACTCCACATCCTCCTGATTTTACCCACCAAGTGGTTCCAGAACCTTCCTCTGCTGTCAGCACCCGGTGTGGCCCCACATTCATGACAGCTTTCAGCTCTGCTTCCCACACGGCGTTGTTTTGTCACGGGCACGGGCCAGCTTCATTCTGGGTTTCTGTCATTCTAGTTACGGGCAGTGAAGACACACTGTTTCCGTACGTAGGGCAGTTCTAAGGTGATGAATCACGATTTCTCCATGTACTCCGGTGCCGCCCTCCCCGCCAGCCTCGTGCTGAAGACCAGGGCAGACACGATGTTGGTTTCTTGGGCCCTGACCTCTGGGACTTGTGGCCCGTCAGAGAATGGGAGCCCCACACCCCAGGGGAGGGGCCCGTCTGCTGCAGGAAGCTGGGGCAGGGGCGTGCGTCCCGGGACCGCCGGGGGCTGTGCTGTGTGCAGGAGGGTGAGGGAGGAGCGGGGTCCTTTCCCCTGTGGTGTCGCCATAGACTCGGGCTTTGCTCCGCCTCGGCTGAGTAGAGGGAGGGACGCAGGAGATGCCATGCAAGAGAAGTGAGCGGGCAGGAAGTACGGACGGGGCTTGGCACCGGGCGCCCCACGTCCTACAGGGCTTCTTCCTGGAGGCCGCTGCGAGCCAGCAGTTGGGGTGCCGATGCAGGGCATGCCCGTGCAGGGGTGCTGAGTGGCTTTCACCCAACTGCTTTTGCAGTCGCCCCCTTTCCATCATCAGCTCTCGAGTGTGGTTGGAACGGGTTGGGTTTTCATTGCCTGGTCTACAGGGCAGGAGCATCACAAGGGTGTCCATCCCTGAGGCCGTGCGGTCGGGGCAGAGAGATGACCGCCAGTGGTTCCTCTTGCTTAGCAAAGGAAGCCTCATTAGAAGGGGTGCGGCACCGTCTGCCGGTCGCACACGGGGAGGAGGCGACCTGGGACTGGGTCGAGCAAGAAGGGGCTCGGGGCACACGGCTGGCAGGCGGCCCCCTGTGGCTGAGCCCACGCGTCCTCGTCTTCAGACGCAGTGGGCAGCGCGCACACGTCTGCACGCACTGCGCACGAGTGCTGTTCTTGGTGAGGACTTGACTTGTCTGCCTTGCACGTTGCCCCGAGCCCCCGGGGTTTCGTTCTGCGGAAGGAAGCTTGGGCCTGGCCTTCGCGGGCGCCACATGCAGGTCGGGTGGCTGGCGGGGACCCCGCAGGCCGGAGCGCTTCTCCCCGCAGGCAGAGATTCTGTTGCTGCGCAGCTACTTCCCCCTCCTTTTAATCGAATATATCTCCTTTTCGGAATAGTTGTGGGTTTATAGGTTCATTGCAGAGACAGAACAGAGAACTCCTGTGTACCCACCCCCGCTTCTTGTGTTGTCTGCCTCCTCCCCGTCCGGTTTGAAGAGCTAACACTGACCCCTTCCATCCCTGGCTCCTGTCCGGGACGTTTGGGCGTCACGTCCCCTCAGGCTCCTCTGGGCTGGGACAGCGTCTCTGGCTCTCTGGCTCTGAGGCGGACGGGTCAGCGATGCTGTGGAACGTCCCCGCGCGGGGCCTTGGTCGATGCTCTTCTCAGGACTCGACTGGGCCGTGGGTTTGGGGAGAAGGCCACGGAGACCACGTGCCCTCCTCGTCACAGCGTGGCTTGTCGGGGCGGGTGACGCCCACGTGACTCGCCTGCGCCGCTGCCGCCCCTCCGCTCCCGGCCAGGGTCCCATCTGCCCTGTGTCAGGGCGGGGCGCTGGGGACTGGGACGCTTCTGCAGGGGAGTCGGGTCTCCTGGCCCTGCGTCAGTCACATCAAGTCATTGTGAGGCTTCGGGCATCTGTCCTCTTGCTCTAGGGCCTTAGCCGTCTTGGGGACTGGTGGCATTGGAAGAGAGAACGAAAGTTCAGTAGCCGCGAGCGCAGGAAGTTGAAGTGAGTTTACAGAAGAGTCCCGCCGCGGCAGTTCTGTCCTCCGACGGGGGAGCGCGGAAGAACACCGGAGGCCCTAGAACTGTGACTTTGCTCCGGCCGCCCCACTTAGCGTCAGTTTTCCAGAACGCTGGTTTCTGATCCTTTTATCTGTGCTTTACTTTGGCAGTGCTCCTCAAGGGCTCCTTTGTTGCTAGCGAGGACGGCTGTGCAACTGCCTTTTCTCTTCCCCACCTTCCTGGCCCCCCAAAAGAAGAAAGGATTATCTCCAGAAACTTGGACGGAGGTCGGGGAAGCTCAGGGGGTCCCTTCCTGCGGAGGAAGCCGCCTTTGCCACGTCCCTCTGAGAGAGCGGACAGAGCTTGCACTTCAAAGAGCGCCGAGAGCAGATGCCAGAGGGCCGCGGGGGGAGGCCGCAGGGGTCAGGGTCAGTGCCATGGGGTGCGCTGCCAGGCTGCTCCCTTCTGACTGTCAACAGTAAAAACCTCGTTTTGTCTTAAACACACTAGCGCTCCGAAGCCCCGCGCCACTGCCCGGCCCCGGCCCGCTGCCCGCAGCCCGCAGCTCTGCCGTGGACCTTGCCCGGAGCCCAGATGTTGTGTCCACTGAGTACGGACTGAAGACGGAGTTGATGCACAGACGTGAACTCCTGCTTCAGTTCCACGAGGTTCAGGGAGCAGAGTGGGGCCGTTTCTGCTCTGTGGGAGCAGTGGCCTCACGCACCCATGCCTACGTGCTGCCGAGGACCCTGCGTTCGCATCGCACTCCACTCTGGGACAGCCCTTCCTCAGCCCCAGGCGTGGAGACCAGACGCCTTTCATTTAGGGTCCCCTTTGCGATCATCTGTGCTCGGGGTACTGGGCAACCTTGAAACTTTCAAGTTCTAGGGTAGGACATTTTCCTGGAGTTTGATCACTTACAGAAATTATTTACTGCCAGATTTCCACTGTTACGTTTGGTTTTTCCGAAAAGACTTCTTGATTGGCCTGGGTGGGCATGGCCTTAGACCCCTAGGTGGGGTAGGGGCCTGGGCAGCGGGTGGGCCCCGCACAGAACACCTGAGGGCAGGTCTCCCCTCCCCCACCTTCTCCCACCACATTTAATGTCCATGGGGTCTGTGACCTGACCCACTGTGTCCTGGGGTCACTGAGTTGGGCTTTACCTGGTTGGGTAGCATGATACCAAATTTTTTGACAAAGCAAGGCAAAACAAATTTTTTGAGATTTTATTTATTTGAGAGAGAGGCAGAAAACCAGCACGATTGGGGTGGGGGGCAGAGGGAGAGGGAAGAGCAGGCTTCCCGCCGAGCAGGGAGCCCGACGCGAGACTCGATCCCAGGACCCCGGGATTGTGACCTGAGCTGAAGGCAGATGTATAACCGACTGAGCCACCCAGGTGCCCAGCAAGGCAGAATTTTAATACCTTCTTCTCCTTTTGTTTTTTAGGTATTCATTTGGTAAGTGAAGTCAGAAAGTCCTCCGTGGGAGTTTAGCGTTGTTGGTGGGGTATGTATTCCCATGCTCTTCCCGCTCGTCTCCTCGCCTGAGCCGCTGTCGTCGGCTTGGCAGGTGTCTGTGTTGTCTGAGGTCCGCCGTCTAGTCTAGAATCATGGCCCACACTGGCTTCCGTGCCCACAGTGGTGGACCAGGGCAAGCAAGGAGGCAGGGGATGTTCAGGCGTCTTGGTGTCGATGGTGGTCTCCATCATCACCCAGCTGGGATGAGCTGTCCCACGGCAGTGACCACACGGTGCTGTCATGGGTCAGTTCCAGTCACGGGTGGAGGTCGTGCCATCCTGCAGGCCAGCCCCTCCCCACTCTAGGCTATGCCAAGTTCCTAGAGGACACACGCTTGTGGAGGGGTCGACTCGGGGCTAACACTGGCGGGCACCCCAGAAGTGGTCAAGTGCCTGTTAGCTTTGCTGAGGGGAGGACTTCCGGATCCCACAGCCCGTGCTATGTGGGGAGTGCCGCGCCCAGAGAGAGCCTGTGGAGTAGGATTTGTTCAGAAATGAGGGGCAGTGGGCACGAGGCTGCTGGTGGGGTGAGCAGAGGACAGGCCCCTGCTTCCCTCTGGGCCGGGCCACATCGCGTGCCGGTATCACAGAGATGTCTGCTTGCTCCAGTGTCATGACAGCCCACACACCCCACCACACAGCACCCCTGACACCCAGGCAGAATCCCCGACCACATGAGGAATCCCCAGGGTCTAGTGCCACTGTCGTGACTGGGTGCAAGGCCCTAATGCACGAAACAAGAGCTCTCAGGAGAGGAACTGATTAGATGAGAAAAGAACCAGGTGGAAAATACAGTATTTGAAACGAAAGACTCCTTGGACGGGCTGGCTGGCAGGGTGTGGGTGACAGCAGGGATGGAGGGGTCCCAGAGGCCACCAGGCGCAGCAGAGCTCAGGCGTCATGGGGAGAGCTCAGAGGTTGGTGGCGTGTGTATGGAGCCCTGGGGCGCGGGGCTAGGTGGCTGAAGTTTCCAGATGTGGAACGACACACAGATGCCCGGCCCAGAGGGCCCCGTGAATCCCGCACAGCATGAACGGGAGGAGGCTCTGCCTCCAGGTCATCCACACGCTGCTGAAAACCAGGGAAAGGGAGCATGTTGAAAGCTGTAGGAGAAAGGGGACACGGCCCTGAGAGCTCGGGAGCAGTGGGCCCTGCACTTTGGTGCTGACGTGGGAACCAGGACCCTGTCTGGGGACGGAGGCTTCAGATCGGGGGAGTGAGAAAACTCAGGGTCCAGGGGCAGACTTGGGGTGCCAGTGTGGGGTTCCCGGTCACGCGGGAGGGACAGGAGGGATGGAAGGGTAAGCTGGGCGTCTGAGAGGAGTGCCGAGCACAGAGAGCGGGAATCTGCCGGGCAGCGTGAACGCCTCCGCTCCCCCTCTTTCTTTACACACACCTGATCATGTAAAGCAAAGTACATTGTTTGCCCTGAGATGGACGGTGCCCCCCAGAGCAGACACACGCAACAGGCTGAGGGCACGCGGCGGGAGGGCCCACATGGTCTCGGGTTTCCACGCGTTATGGGAAGCTGCACAGCTTTTACAAAAATACATTATTTATTTATATAAGAGAGACAGTGTGTGTGGACGCATGCAGGGCGGGGAGGGGCAGAGGGAGAAAGGGAATCCTGAAGCGGTTCCCCCGCAGCACATGGCCTGACACAGGCCTCGACCCCAGGACCCTGAGATCACAACCTGAGCCGAGATCAAGAGTCGGGCGCTCAGCCGACTGTACCACTCAAGCGCCCCTGCCTTTTTTTTTTTTTAAATTATTTGAGAGCGAGCGTTCACGCAGGTAGGGAGGGGTGGAGGGAGACAGAAGCTTAGCAAACTCTGCACTGAGCATGGAGCCCGACCCAGGGCTCGATCCCATGACCCTAAGATGGGGGCCTGAGCTGAAACTGAGGCCACCCAGGCTGCCCGCAAAGCCGCACACGGTGAAGGAGAGTCACGGGGGTGCAGACGGTGCGCCGGGAGACAGGTAAGGCCCCAGCTGCACTGGGTCGTGTCGGAGCAGTTGGGAAGGCATTCCGAGCTGAGAGCAGGGATGGGAGAGCATGATGGGATCAGAGGGAAACACTGACCCCTGGGGGTACAGCAGCGGGACGGAGAAGGGGGACAGGCGAGGATTGTCTGTGCCGCGCTTCCCGGGCCCTGGCTCAGGAGCTGGTGAGTGGTGACCATCCTATCCCATGTGTGGGGACACCACAAGGCACAGCAGCCACGTCCTGGCCATTAACAAGCATGACACTGAGAAGGGACCCCGTCGTGTGGGGTTGCATTCCCCGCGAGCCCTCTCTCCCGCCTGATGGAGCAGGGTAGCTTGCCAGCGAGTGACTCCCTGGGGCGGCCGCAGGGTCTGCATCCCCGGTGCTGGCTCAGAAAAGCGGGGCCATGACTGGTTCCACCTTTCACCTTGGGCTAAGCCCCGGGGCCAAGAGGGCAAGGAGGGGCCCTGAGAGACATTGGGCCTGCGGGCAGGGTGTGCCGGTGCGAACCTGTTTCCAACCAGCGTGCCAGCACAGCAGCATGCAGTCATGGTCATGGTCATTGTCACGGTCATGGCGGGCACTGATGGTAGCCACAGACCCAAGCACAGCCTGTTTCTCAGTTTGCCGCCCTATCCCCAGGTCCCCGCCCCACCCGACTGCAGCCTCTCTGCAAATGCTTGTCTGGGGGGTTATGTTCCCTTCAGGAGCTACGGTTTCCTTTTTTTTTTTTTTTTTTTTTTATATTTTATTTATTTATTTGACAGAGAGAGAGATCACAAGTAGGCAGAGAGCCCTCAGGTTCCATGGTGTAGTGGTTAGCACATCTGCCTTACAAGTAGGCAGAGAGCCAGGCAGAGAGAGAGGAAGCAGGCTCCCCGCTGAGCAGAGAGCCCGATGTGGGGCTCGATCCCAGGACCCTGAGATCATGACCTGAGCCCAAGGCAGAGGCTTTAACCCACTGAGCCACCCAGGCGCCCCAACAGCTACCGTTTCTTACACAACATTTGACAGAACAACTCCCAGACATACACCCGTGGAAAAAAAGTACTTGCTGACAGTGGGTTGTCAAGAGGTTCCAGCTGCTGTTGGAACTGCCAGGTGTGGGCTCTGAAATCCAGGGAGGCATCTGTGCGCAGTCCCAGCCCCCAGAGGAGCGAGAAGGAAGGCCAGAAAGAGGTACCTGGGCCAGGGCCTCCTTGGTGGGCCTGCAGCTGGCGACGGACTGCGCCGGGGGTGCCCGCCGTGGCGTGGCGTGGGGGGAGGAAAGCACGGAGCGCCGGAGGCTGGAGGAGAGACGAGAGGTGAAGGAAGGTTTAAAGGAGTAAAAGCCAAGAACTTTCTGAGGATGAATGAAAGGCACAGGTCACAGGTCCAGGACTTCCGGATACTACCCCACACCCTCCCCCCCGCGCACCTGCAAAGGCGAAAACCAGCGGGATGATAAAATCTTGCCTCGGCGCCAGAGCGGAGGGAAGACCCCTGCGCCGGCCTGCACGAGGCCTCCCTCGAGAAGGCGCGCCCCCCTCCCCTCGGTGGCCCGCAGAGCTGACGGGGCCTCCGGGCGAGGGGGGCCCGATGTCTGCGGAAGCTGCATCAACTCAGCGAGAGGGGGAGAATGGCAGTCCGTGCGGAGGACGGGAGCCTCTGGCCCCTGCAGAGATAGGAGAGCAAGCGAGCATCTAAGTTCGAAGTTGCAAGTGAAACTGTTCATTCATGTGAGCCCGTGTCCCTCGCAGACTTCTTAGCCGGCTGGACACAGCCGCCCCGGAGCAGGGGGTCCCCTCGGCGTCCAGCGCTGCCGGCGCCTTCCCCGCCAGCCCTGCCCACGGGTGGTCTTCCTGCTGGGGTTTGTGCTTTTGTCTGAAGCAAGAGGCAGGCGATGCACGGATCTCAGGATCCGCTCTCGCGTCCCGCTCGCCAGTGCGGTGGCACGGTCTAGGCGGTGCTCCGTGCGGCTGCGACAAGGGAAGGACCGGCCGTGGGGTCGGGACGGACGTTCGTGCGGAGCGAGAGCATGCCGCTCCCATGCTTCAGTTCATGTGACCTCAAGATCCTTCTCCAAGAAACCTGCCTTCTCCCTGTCTTGCTAAAATCTGGAGCTTTACGCGAATCTGTAACCGTGTCGTGACCGAGCAACCATCAGACCCTCACCCCATTTCAGGATGGCCGAGGCCCCGTGTCCAGAGCCGTGCATTCGGGGCAGTGACGATGAATGGGCGTCAGATCAGCTTCCGTGAAGCTACCGGAAGTGCCGGTCTGTGGCTGTGAAGGGACTGGCGTGGCCACAGACGCAACAGAAGACCTACCCCAGGGGACACCTGTGGGGCGGGGGTTCGCAGGGCTGCCCGAGCGGAGGCGGCGGGCTGTGGGGGACCTGTGGCCGCCCGTAGGACATGCGAGGCCGAGTCCAGGGCCCGGCCCCTCGGGGCCCTGCAGTCGGCGGCACATGGACTTTGTGCGTGGCTGCGAGACCAGGGCGGCATCCAGGGCGGGAGCGTTGCTGTCGGAAGAGCCGGCGAACAGCCACTGTTTCGCTCGGCGTTCAGGCAGGCCGCACGCCATCTGTGCATTGTGGGCGTCGTCCTGGCATTCACGAGCCTCAGCTGTGTCTCAGGGAGCCCGAGACGCCGGGGGTGGGGGGTGACCTCCTGCGGGCCGCCCACCCACCCGCATCAGAGTGCTGCTGAGCGCCGCCGCCGGCTCCGGAAACTTTCCCCTTCACTCGTCGCAGAGGCCACGCCAGCGGCTGAGGTATGACCTGCGTGCCGGGCCCCCAACCAGCACACGAGGAGGACAGAGGCCATGGGGCAGTTTCCCCTCCAGGACCGCCTGGGACAGCCCGTTTCCTGCCACGAGCAGGTTGTCTGGGCCCACGCGCACCTGCTCTTGCGTGTTCGTCTGTGGGTGGTGTCTTCGTTTCGCACCGTGGGCTCAGATGAAGGGGAGCCACCCGGTGGATCCCCTGCCGATGGCCAGGCTGCCCCGGAGCATGTTCCCAGCAGGCGAGCCCCCCTAGCGGGCCGCTGGAGCCGCTCCGCAGCGCACCAGCGTCGGCGGCCACGGGCGGGTCAACGAGGCCCAGGTGGGAGCAGGTGCAGCCCCTTAGGCACACCTGTGCCGTGGCTGGTGCTCAGTAGCCACGTCGGCCCGCACGTCACAGCCCGCTGCCTCGGGAAGTCCTGTGGACTCGCTGGCGGGCACTCCAGGGGCACGGACGCAAGCAGCTGCCTTCCCTGACCTTGAAGAATGCGGTGGGTAAAGTGTCGCCTCCTCCAGTTTGGGATGAGGGCTGTGCCACCAGGCCTCTTTCCAGGCACCGTCCCTTTGTTCAGAAGGACGTCGCGTTTCTTGGGGTGTCTGGGTTTCTGGGACCGTTTCTGCTGTCGTAAGGGTCCCCTCTGCAGTGCGAGTGGCTTGGGACCCAGGGTCTTGAGTGCCCGTTTGCCGCCGGTGGGCCTGCGGGAGGGGCCGGGCACGGGAATGGGGCTGTTTGCTCCGAGTCACGGGGAAGCGCCCAGCATGTTAGGAAGTTGTTTGCCAGCTGCGTCTGTGTGGAAGCTTTAGCGCGGCCGCACCTGGAAGGCCCTGGTTTGGGAACTTTTACTGCAAAGATGGGTCTAAGTGTAATTAATTCAGGTCCTCGATAAGTGCTGTTTCCTGCTCCCCTGGGAATGTGTGCTCAGGGCGGGGGACTTGTCCGATTTCGCTCTGTCCTTGAAGGCAGCCCAGGAACCAACAGGCCCCGCCCAGCTGTTGCTTCTGGTCCATTTTGCCCAGAAGGGGCTGCTCTTAGCCCGAGGCCGCCCGCCGTTGCTCAAGTGCTGTTTGGCAAGGTTGGGACCCACAGAGGGCCCCGCAGTCCTTTCTTGGGGCTGAGTCCGGCAACTTAGCCCCAGCTGCTTCTGCAGAGGCAGGCCCCGAGGCCTGGTGTAGTTGAGACCTCGAGGCGAGGCTGGCCGGCGGCCGCAGTGGGGACGGTCCCCACGGCTAGGAGCCAAGCCATCACAGGGGCCCTTGTGCCCCCTCCCACATACGAGGAGGATGGGTGCTTGGCTGAGGCTTCCTGTGGCGTTCAAGGCCCCTGAGGCTTCTGGAGTGTTTCCAGTCCTAAAAGGATCCCGTAACTGCGACCGTGATTTTAGCTCGAGTGCATGCAGGTGTTGCCCCCAGGTCCTCTCCCAGGCAGGTCCTAGGTCGGTCTCCCCAACCCTGATCTTCTGTCAGGAGCCTCTGGAACTTTGCTGTTCAGGAGGGCGCAGGGTGCCTCGTGAGTACATCTGGTTCACACTCAGGAGTGCTTCTTCGTGGACTGGTGTCTCCATCGGTTTCATCACCGCCACCGCCGCTGCGTGGGCTTTGTTTGGTTGTGCCATCGTGGTTCTGAAGGCCCTTTGCCGTGAGGTCATTAAATCCAGCCCCTTCCGAGGCCTGGCCGCCCTGCTGAGTGCGGGGAACGGCAGGCAAGCACCGACCGAGGTGTGCTCCCCGCGCGTGCCTGGGACGTTCGCGTTGGCAGGGCCAGAGGGAGCCTCGGGGCCATGTCTGCTTTGGTTTTTCTCAAACAGGGCCGACAAATTGAACCCTCACGCGGCTCCTGAACATGGGAAGTGACGAAACACAGGTCCTCCTTGGTTAGACAGGGAGTCTGGGCACCCCTTCCTGGTCCCTGGGGCGTGAAGCATCTGATGGAAGGATTCTGGGGGGCTCCATGCCGGGGGACATTCCTCTGTGGGAAAAGAGCATTCTGTTTTCACTGCAGGCCCATCTGGCGGGGTACTGCTGCTCTAGGGACCATTGGTTTCAGTAAGAAGCTCCGTGAACTACTGTTTTATGCTGATGGGCTCAAGGCCGGGTGTCAGCTGTTCCTCGGGCCAGTGGTGTCCGGAGGCCCGGCCTCAAACCACTGAGTCAGGGAGCAGGACCCTGGAGGAGACGGGGGCTGACCGCACTCTCACGGGGGTGTGGAGGGCAGGATGGCAGCGGAGGGGAGAGCTGAGGGGCGAGCTGAGGGGCCGGGTGGGCTGGTGCTGCTCCTGCGTGGTCGGTGTCAGGCAGGAGCGGGGTGCAGGGGGGCGCCCACACCTGCTGGGCCGGGCACTTAGGGCAGGTGCCTCGCTGCAGGGCCTCGTGCAGGCCTGCTGTGTCTGTGCTTGGAGATGCAGGGGAGAAGCAGCCCCCTCGGGTGCTGGGCCATGCCTCCTGTCCAGAGCGAGGCTTCGGCTGGTGCCTTATGAAGTCTGATTTTCATGCAGGTCCAGTGCCGGCATCGATGGTAACGTGGCCTGGACTCTCGAGCTCCGGGTCAGTCCCAGCAGCGCCTCCCACCAGCCGCTGTGAATTAGGCACTCCCTGTGACCCTAACCCTTGCTGCTCTTAAATTCATGCTTTAAAAACAGCTTAATGAGGGGTCTACTGGTCCAATTGGAATTTTTTATTAAAACCTATTAGTGCTGGAGCGGAGCCTGCCTACAGGAAGCGATTAGCTGGCCCCGGAGTTCCAGGCCGACTCGGCCGCAGCAGGTCCAGCAAACCGTTTCCAGACCCTCGTGGCCCCCGCACTGCACTTTGCCTGGTTCTCATATCCTCTGCTTTAATGTATGGTTCGTCTAATTCCCTTCCCAGCCCCCACGTCCAAGCAAGCAGTTTCTTTTAATCAAATTATTGCGGTAATCAGAGGCAGCCTGGCCTGCCGTCTTGTGAGCTTTCCTGGTGGTGCACCCTTTCAGGGGAGTCTCCCCGCTGTTTCCTGAGTGCTCAGGCTCGACGCGGCCACTCTCCTAGCACAGCCCCGCAGGTCTCAGCGCACCCTTCCTCCCCGCCACGTGGGGATGAGAGGGACCTCTCGGCACCGTTGACATCTGGTCTCTCGTCCGCTCGTGTCCTGAAAGGACAGAGAAGCTGTCCAGTGATTCCCAGAGCCACCACGTGACCCGCGTGGGCTGTGACCGGGCACCGCCAGCAGAGCTGCGCAGTCCAAAGGGAGGAAACGGTCCTGAAGTGCATGTGCGCTGGGCGGGAGCCGCCCTGGTTGGCCGGGACAGCCTGAGAGGAGCCCGGAGCCCGGCTGCCATCCGCCTGTCGTGTCTGAAATTTCAGGTGTTTTCTCAACCAGGGTCTTGGGGTTGGTCCCGATCCGGGGGGAGTATTCTTGCCTCCCCCCCCGCCCCTGTCGCTGTCCTCTCTTTGCCCAGCCGTCTCTGTCTGCACACCATAGGTCCCTCCTCTGCTCCCCAGAACACCAGCGCACAGAAACTTCCTGCTGCCGGAGAGAAGGAGCGAGCAGTGAGGGGCTGAGGCCTGGGGGTCACCCAAGGCATGCTTCCCACGAGGAGCAGCCGGCGCTCCTGGCTGTGTCCCACTTGGCACAGTCGTCCCCAGGGGACTAGCATGCGGAAGGGGCAAAGTCAGGTCTGGGGTGCTGGGACCCTTAGGGGACGTCTCGCACAGTACTGGGTTCTCCGTCCTCGCGCGTGTGCGCACTGAACATGCTGCCCGATTTTCAGTCTTGCCTTTCTCATGTAATGTTTGCTCTTCCCTCTCGTGTCAACCCCATGCCTTATACCCTCTTTAACCCTCATGCCTCCTCAGAGCTGTGTGCACACGTGGACGCACACGCAGTCAGGTTAAGACCACCGTACCCGAGTGGGGCTGTGCTACATGCGTGTCTGCCATTCTGTTTTCACTCAGGACTGTCTGGTGAAAGTTCTTTGGTTGGACCTACGAGAATATATATATATATATATATTTTTTTTAATCTTTTTTTTAAAGATTTATTTATTTGTCAGAGAGATAGCACGCACAAGCAGGCAAAGCGTCAGGCAGAGGCAGAGAGAGAAGCAGGCTCCCTTCTGAGCAAGGAGCCCGATGCGGGACTTGAGCCCAGGAGCCTGGGATCACGACCTGAGCCACTCAGGCGTCCCAAGAAAATATATTTTAAAGATCTTTTTTTCTTACACGATCAGTAACATTTTTTCTCAATTTTTCCCATCACATTTAGCTACCCATTTCCAGTTCTAAAACTTGCTTATCTCTTTAATATGCATAATTCTAGAATAGTGAAGAAGCACTTTGTTGCTTTAATTCATACTTCTAGTTCTGAATCCATTTGGGCGGCTTTTGTCTGAGATACTTCTAAATTACCTTTTGCTAAATTGTACAGATGTGGATGCTTGACTAACACTTGCTTTTTTGGCTTTTGGATTTATTTCCAATAATTTGAAACATAAATGTGAAAAATGATTTGTATCCAACTTAATACAACTTTTTTTTTTTTTAAGATTTTATCTATTTATTTGACAGAGAGAGGCAGGTGGGGGAGGGGGGAGCAGGCTCCCCGCTGAGCAGAGTCCAATGCGGGGCTCGATCCCAGGACCCCGAGAACATGACCTGAGCCCAAGGCAGAGGCCCAACCCATTGAGCCACCCAGGTGCCGCATTAACAAGACTTTCAAACAGGAAAGTCACTACAGACTAAGTATGGCAAGGAATGTGCTTTGGAATTAATATGGACAGCATTTCTTGTCAGTCGCAGTAATCACAGTAACAACACGGTTGATGAACTGTTGTCTCCTGGGTGCTGGTGCCCTCGGGGTTGAAAAACATGGTTTTGTCACCACCCCATTTTCTGGAGACTTGGTGCAAGTCCCTGTGGCCAGGTCTGTCCGACTGGTACACGCTCTCCTTTCTGCTGTCCCACTGTTGCTGTCATGGCTTCGTGCCACTAGGAGTGGCCTTCCCAGCCCCACGCCCAGTCGTAGTTCTAGCTCAGCTGGACAGTGCTGAGTGCTCGTCCGTTCCCTCATTGTTCCTGTGGTCAAAACTATCATGGGTCTTTTCACATAAGTGGTTTTACCTGATTTTTTAAAAATTGTGTTCCAGTTCATTAATTTGTAGTTTTTATGTGTTTCCTCTTTCTGGGAGGAAGGGGTTTATTATTTTCTAAGATTTCGAGTTGATCGTTTTACTCATTAATTTTCCATCTTTTCTTGGCTGCTAATGAAAGCGCGCGGACAGGTCGCCGCTCTCTTCTGATTGTGTCCCTGGCCCACCCACCCTGTCAGGTGACATTCTAGTGTCTTCCTGACAATGGCACATAGTGTAGGTTTTGGGGTTTTTTTTAAGCTTGTATTTATTTGAGAGAGGGAGCACAAGTAGGGCGAGGGAGAAGCAGGCTTCCTGCTGAGCGGGGAGCCCAATGTCGGGCTCCATCCCAGGATCCTGGGATCATGACCTGAGCCGAAGGCAGACACTTAACCAACTCAGCCGCCTGGGCATCCCACATACTGTAGTTTTATAATCATCAGTGCTGATACTTATTTGGTCCAAGTGCTGTTCAGAGAAGAGCTTCAAAAATCCCAAGCCCTTCAGAGTGTTATAGGCGATCTTTCGTTGATCAATTTCTGATTTTAGTACCTAGTGAGTAGATACGTGGGCCTGAAGGTTGTTCTTTCAATTGTTAAAAAAAAATAGATGTGTATGGGTTAGAAAGAAATTGTATCACACAGCTTCTAATGATGACGACATCGGAAAGTACCTTCTTTTACCTCTGCTCAGCCCCTTCTGCTCCCCAGAGCGACTCCTTTACTCCTCCTACCACTGCTGGTATTTGCCTCCATATTTCTGAATAATACAGTTTGTAGATTATCTTGGTGTATGCTTCTAGACTTGATATCCTTCTTATTATGAATGATAAGGATTACTTTCTCCTATCTCTAATTCTCTTTCCCTTACCATCTCAGTAGGGTTATGTCACAAATATAATTTATGAAACTCACGTTCACTCTTTATATTGTGTAAACATCAGCTGCTGAGCCAGCAGTGAACTGTGCTCCATTGTTTCTAATAACTCTTTGTTTTTCCTGGAGTTAATAGTTGCCTCCTCTTTTTTGGTTTGCTTTTCCATCTCTGATCATGCTTAAACATTCCATTCCAAATTCACCAACACAACCGCCTGACCTCTCCCAATACTGTTTTTACTGACTCACGCATGTTAAATAATCTATCACTTCCTTTCCCCTTCACTTCCCCTTCCCTTTCTGCTCGGGAACGGTAGCCCCCTGGAGTGGATGCTTTATAGGCCTCCGGATTTGGAGGTTGTGAGGCAGGTTAACTCCTTGTGAGATTGGAGACCGCTGGCTTATCTGTCCTTCCTCCCATCCTAGAGACCCTTATGGTTCAAAGAGAGTGGTCTCAGTGGTGCTAGGGAAAGGCTCAGAGACACAGCCACTCCACTGCCTCCTTCCCCATGTATCTTCTAGAGCATCGTTCTTAGGAAGGGTCCTTTTGAAGCGCTTGTCTTGATCACGTTGTAGAAAGACCGCTACAAGCAGCGGGGAGACAAGTCCTTCCCTCTCCTTCTCCAGCACTTGCAGTTGCCTTTCTGAGGCAAGAAGAACCATCGCCCCCATGCTCTTTCCCTGCCAGGTAAACACTAACGCGTCCCGAATCACAGTGAGCAGCTGAGAGGCCAGAGATGGGCTTTGGTCTTCAGACACCACTGCAGCCACTGGCTGGCCTGGAACCTCTAGAATCTGGTGTGTGTCCCTGAAGCTTCCTGGCTCCAATGCCCCATTGTTGGATGCAAGAGGAACCCAGCGTCGGCGAGCCTGACCTTTGCCAGCACCAGTAACAGGGAGAGGCATTGTTAGGTTAGCCCGGAGTAGCAGCTGTGTGCCCGTTTCTTTTGTAAATGCTTTGATATTTTAAAACAGAAATTTTAAGCAAGGAGGCCGTGCTTTGTTGCTGTTACAATAGCAGCCCTTGTGTGCGTGGACTCGTTGAATGGAGGTCCTGATACCGAGGCTGTTTCAGTGCCCTTAATAGTTCCTAAGTGCGCAGAACACATCTCTTCTCAGTGGCTGGTGTCCTTTTCCTGCGGGGGACTTCACAGCTCTTTCAGAGGAGGTCCCTGTGCTTACTGTGGGCGTGCTGGCGGGTCTCAGATCTAAATTTCTGGGACAAGGTGGAGCACCGCTAGTTTTCCACTTGGCTTTAGCCTCGGCGAGGAGCTTTTGAGCATTCAGGAGACTTACCTGCAGACAGGACTGTGATACACTTTTGTGCCACATCCATTCACACTGACTTGGCCTCCAGACTGGCTGCTCCCACTGTGGGACACGGCCCCCAGGACAGCAGGTGCTCCCTGGCCCCAAGCCCACCTCTGTTTGTCTCCAACTCCCCCCACCCCGACGTGGGTTTGTATGTGTACGTCCGTTTATTATTTATCTGCCTGTCCTCCTCCCTGAGAGAGTCAGCCCATGAGGGCCGGGGCTTCACAGGTCCCCCAGCATCACCGTGGCACACAGGATAGGGGAGCCCGATCACAGCGTGGCTGGTCACGGTGAGCCTGCACATGGGTCCGTGCTCAGATGCCACAACGAGGCAGTGGTCTGGGTTAGTAGACGTGGCTACACATTCTTACATTATCATTCTTCTCTAGACCGCCGGCGGCTCAGGAGCCCTGCTTGGTGTGGTGCCTGATGTGTTCACGGAGAAAACCGATCAGGGCGTTTGATGTCCCCAGTGCCGTGGCTCTTGAACTCAGACCACGGGCACAGCTGCACCACGCGTTCTGGTGTGTGGGACTTGGCTGCGTTGACGCACACACAGCCGTTCCTGGGGACTCCACTGGCCTCCGTGGCATGACAGCCTAGGGTGGGAATGCAACACCTCTTCCTCCTCCGTGCTGTGAGCTACACATAAGAGATGCACTGAGCAAGATGTCCACGGTGCACCGATTAGACCCGACCAGAGGCAAAGCGCAAAATGGAAAACCAACCACAGAGCAGGAGGCACCACGTAAGGTCCCGTGTGAGGTCTGTGCTCCTCAGCACCAGCCGGGGTGAATTCAGGGTTAACAGTGGCACAGCCACGCTTTGTTCCCAGGTTGCAAGGCGAGAGGTGGCTCTTGTCCGGGGCAGAGCCCCCGGTATCCTGTCCAGGGGCAAGGCCTCGCGAGCCCACTGCCGACCTGAGGCTGTAGCTTGTACCTGGAGGAACGGTGTCAGCAGCACTTGTAAACGATGATCTGGACCTAGTTTCTGACTCACAGAAATGTTGCAGAGAGACATGCAGAGGCCGCATCAGCCTTAACCCTGTGTCCCTGCAGGTGGCACGTAACTGTGGTCGGACTGAGACATCGGCGCTGGCAGGGCTGTCGACTGAACCAGACCATGGTTGGGCTTCTCCAGCTTCCCCACCAGTGCCCCTTCCCGCCCTGGGGCCTCTCCCGGGGCCACACTGCACTCTGTCGCCGCGTCTCCTTGGGCCCCTCTGGTCTGTGGCAGTCTGTAGGACCTCCTTGGCTCTTCGTGAGCTTGGTCATTCTGCACAGTTCTGGTCCCATGTTTGCTCCGATGCCCCCACACTGGGTTTGTCTGGTGTTTCTGGGACGAGACGGGTCACAGAGGCGAGGTGCCCCTGTCACTGATCCGGTGCCCGAGTCCACACGACTCGCCGCGGGCCTGGATCACCTGGTGAAGGTGTGTTTCCAGGTGTCTCCTCCCGCCGGTTCCCTGTCCCCTGGAAGCCGGTCCCTGGGCCCGGCCCGCGCCCCACGGGAGGGAGGACTCCGCTCCAGCCCCGGAGGGCATCTCCCCGCGTCACTGGGAATCCCTCTGTGAGGAAGGCTCGTGTCTGCTCCCCACGTCTTCACCAGGGCTCACGTCCAGTGGGGCTCCGGGTTACGTCCCGCACTGTTCCAGAAGACGGGTGTCAAACAATGTGTAGCTATACATTACAGTCACACAGTCATTAGAAATTGGGGAGGGTTGGGTTTTTTTTTTTTTTTTTTTTTTTGAGATTATGCAGTTGTCCTGTTTTTTTCCTTCAAAATTTGCCTGCTGATTTAGGCTTCCCTGTGACCGTGATTACTGTGATGTTCCGGAAGTGATTTTTCTTTCCCTCGTTCCTTCTTTGGAATTTCCCTGCATAGAAGGGTGGTCCTT
>JAHRIG010000106.1:14809639-14896178 GCA_020311275.1 Eira barbara
CCTGCCCGGCTTCCCAGCCCTGTGGGAGCTGCGGGCCCATCTGGTGACGTCCCTTGTGCAGCCGTCACTTCAGCTCTTTCTCCCCAGGCCCCCGGTTCCCTATCACAGAGAACAGCGTTAGGTGCCACAGCCTGGGTGCCGGGTGTGCTCGTCGCCGGCGGGTGGCACGGCCGCTCCACCCCACGGTGGACGGAGCCAGGAAGTGTGCGAGCACTTAGAGCCCAGCACCGATAGGCTGGGAGCGGCCCCTTGGACCCGGATGCCCCCCGAGGTCCCGGGCTGCGGGAGAGCTGCCCGCTGTGCTGGCGCCCGCGCCGTGATGCTGGGGAGCCGGCTGCGTGGGCGCTGACGGGGCTTCTCAAGTCCACACCTGTGCCTGCGTCGCGGAACCCGGGGCGGGGGGTCCCGTGGGGCTCCGCACTGCTCCTCGGCGTGCTGCGAGCCGGCGACTGCTCCAAACGGTGAACACGGAGCAGGACGACCGAAGAGGCCATCGCAGCATCTGTCAGTCTCGGGAAAAGCAAGCAGGGTGTGCGGGCAAGGCAGGCAGAAACCGTCCGCGAGCCGCGTTTTCCCCCGTGGCGCCTGCGCGCTCACGCGGCGCGGTCCGGAGCTCGGGGCGCGTTCCCCGTGGCGCGCTGTGCTCGTGTCCGGCCCGCCCACGTGTCTGCTCGCGGCGCGCGGGGGCTTCGCGGAAGGCGTTTCCACTGTGCGCCTGCACCAGGGGACCTCGGTGTTCCGGGGCGCTGCCCTCCGCGGAGGCATCTACGAGACAAGCCGCAAACGCGCCGGAACAGCGAGCCGTTCGCTGAGTGGTTTTCGGGCCTGAGAGCCCGTGACGCGATTCGGCCGGGAGTTGCGGGAGGCGCTCGTTAAACCAGCAACGAGCGGGGGTGCCGCGCGCCGGCGAGGACTGTCTGCGGCGGCCCCGGGGTTGTCGGGCAGCCGGGCCCCAGCGCGAGCCCACGACTCAGCGCCACCTCTCGAGGACAGCCTGGCCACGCGGGTATGGCTTGGCCTCTTGGAGTGTGTGAGCCTCTGGGTCGCGCGCCCGCTTGACGGTTTTCTCCGGCAGGGCTGGGGGTGTGCGGAAAGACTGCGAGGGCTTCGCCACTGTGTTTGCAGCAGGAGGAAATGGAAACAGCCCGAAAGGTTCAGCCACGGAGAATGAGTTAAAATGACATTTCTGTGGATTACTGAACGATAAGATTTAATGATGCAAAAATATACTTAAAATATATGAAAGTGGGTTTTAAACTACGTGTACTCTATCTATTCCATTGCTGCTTCTGAGAAATCCTTTAAAATGATTTTGAGGTACATGGTCAGGGAATTAGACTTATCTCTAGGTGATCAGGTCACTTTTCTTCTTAGTTCCACTTTAACAGAGCACGTTTGCTTTCCATTAAGAATTAGCAAACTTGGTAGCATTAGTTTTAATAAGTTGGTTGTAGTAAAACGTGATCAGTCTCGGACGGAGGTGAACAATGGGAACCGGCACAGCAGAGGGGCCGGCGCTCCCAGAAGGCCTCGAGGGGTCCGGCTTGGGACAGGAAGGGCAGGGGAGGGGAGCTGCTGACCCTCCGCCGAGGGCTGCAGTGAGGCCCACTCCCAGCTAGGGGCCTTTGGCTTGGTGGAAAGTCCCTTCCTTTTCTGGGACTGGGGGCTTCATGGTGTTTATGGCTAGAGGTGAGATATGGACAGGTTCAGGGGCCTGTTCTGAGTGTGGGGGCGATGGGGGCCTGCCCCCTGCTGGGGGTTTGGGAGGAGTGGAAGTCTTCAGAGGATTGCAGGGTGTTCAGACTAGGAACAGACTCAGATTTGTCTCTCCTGTTGGCCAGTCCGAGGTTGACCTGTGCTCTGTGTTGCTCCTGGCAGGATTGGACAGTCTGTCTAGGCCCTCTTGGTGGTGCATGGAGAGAGCCCTCACAGGTGTTGCATGGAAAGAGCCCCTCTAGGTGCCCCGCAGGTGGTGTAAGGAGACATCCCCCCCCCCCCGTGGGGCATGGAGAGAGGCCCTCCCAGGTGGTGCGTAGAGAGGGTCCCCCACGTGGTGCGTGGCGAGAGCCCCCCAGGTGCCCCGCAGGTGGTATGTGGGGAGAGGCCCCCAGATGTCTCGCCGGTGGTGCGTGAAGATGTCCCCTGCCCCGGTGGTACATGGAGAAAGCCCCCCCCCCCAGGTGGTGCGTGGAGAGGAGCTTCCCCCCCAGAAGCGGTGCATGAAGAGAACTACCCAGGTGCCTCCCAGGTGGTGTGTGGAGAGGGGCCCCCCCAGAAGCGGTGCATGAAGAAAGCCACCCAGGTGCCCCCAGGTGGTGCATGGAGAGAGCCACCCAGGTGCCCCACAGGCAGTGTGTGGAGAGAGCCCCCGCCCAGGAGGTACATGGAGAGAGCCCCCGCCCAGGAGGTGCACGGAGAGAGCCCCCCAACGTGGTACTTGGAGAGAGCCCCCCAGGTGCCCCACAGGTGGTGTGTGGAGAGAGCCCCCACCAAGTGGTGCATTTAGGGAGTCGCCCCCAGGAGGTACGTAGAGAGAGCCCCCCCAGGTGCCCCGCAGGTGGTGCATGGAGAGAACCCCCCGCCAGGTCATGCGTTTAGGGAGCCCCCCAGGTGATGCGTGGAGAGAGCCTCGCAGGTGTCCTACAGGTGGTGCATGGAGAGCGCCCCCCAAGGTGATGCATTGAGGGAGCTGCCTCCAGGCGGTGCATGGAGAGAACCCCCCAGGTGGTGTGTGGAGACCTCCCCCTCCCGGTGGTGCATGGAGAGAGCCCCCCCCCCCCAGTGGTCATGGAGAGAGCCTCCCAGTTGCCCCACAGACAGTGTGTGGACAGAGCCCCACAGATGCCTGCAGGTGGTGCATGGCGACATACCTCCCCCTGCCCCCCCGGGTGGTGAGTGAAGGGAGCTTCCCAGGTACCCCTGCAGGTGGTACGTGGGGAGACCACCCCAGGTGTCCCGCAGGTGGTGTGTGGAGACATCCCCCCCCCGGTGGTGTGTGGAGAGAGCCCCCTAGATGGTGTGTAGAGAGGGTCCCCCCAGGAGATGCATGGAGAGAGCCCCCAGGTACTCCTCAGGCAGTATGTGGAGAGAGCCCCCCTGTGAGGTGGTGCATGAAGAGAGCCCCACCTGCCCTGCAGGTGGTATGTGGAGAGGGTCCCCCCAGGGGGTGTGTGGAGAGAGACCTCCCCGGTGGTAGGTGGGGAGAGGCCCCCAGATATCTTGCAGGTGGTGTGTGGAGACATCCCCCCCCAAGTGGTGCATGGAGGGAGCTCCCCCAGGTGGTGGATGGAGAGACACCCCCCACCCGGTGGTACATGGAGAGAGCCCACAGGTGCCCCACAGGTGGTATGTGGAGAGGGTCCCCCCAGAGGATGTGTGGAGAGAGCCCACAGGTGCCCCACAGGTGGTGCATGGAGAGAACGCCCCCAGGTGGTGTGTAGAGAGACACAGCCCCCCATACATGGAGACAGCCCACAGGTGCCCTGCAGGTGGGACGTGGAAGGGTCCCTCAGGGGTCCATGGAGAGAGCCCCCCCAGGTGGTGCGTGGAGAGAGCCCGGAGGTCCCCCGCAGGTGGTGTGTGGAGAGAACCCCCCAGGTGCCCTGCAGGTGGTGTGTGGGAGAGCTCCCTCTCCAGGTTGTGCGTGGAGAGAGCTGAGGGTCCAAAGAGTGGTCATCTAGGAAGCGGCATCTAGGTTAGCGTGGGAGGGGCTGGTAAGACAGGGAGATGGTCTGCTGGAGCCACTGGGGGAGCCCAGCAGTGGGCGTGAGCCTGAGGAAAGGATTTGGTGCCTGGGATCTGCAAGGGCAGTCCACAGAACAGGGGCTGCGCTCAATGTGGCCCTTGGCCCTTGGTGGCCTGGTGACCTTACTGCTCTCCTGTCCGCTCCGTCCGTGCTGTGTTTCTGATTTTGTGGTTTTTGATGGGAAGAAACCCCCTTCCATCTGAGTAAGAGCTGTGTGATTGCCTCAAGAAATGCCCAGGGCTTGGGGATGAAAGCTGTGACTCAGGAGACAGGAAGCTGTGATTCTCACCACGCCAAGTGGCTCTCCAGGCCTCAGAAGTTTCTGGACTCCCCACAGCTCGACCCCTTCCTAAATTCTAAGCATGTATGTGGTTGTGTTGACTCAGGCTCTTACTTGGTGTCTGGGCCCAGCCTGCCTGGGCACAGTACCCGTTCCCACAGCGTGGCAAGGTCAGCACCCGCCACTTAGAACAGATACCCTCATGCAGCCCTGGCGCCCGCCATTCAGTCATTTGGCTTCAAGACCGAGATCGAGACCATCATCTGAGTGTCCATAAATGGACGGTTCTCTTCCTTTTTTCCCTTTTGATGGTGCTGAAATCAGCAAGTATAGTCCTAATCCCCAAGGAAAATAGTGACGGGGGCACAGCCTGATGTGGGTATGAGCGGTAGGGGGCTTCTGTGCCCATACGAGCTCCATGGTTTGGGAGCAGGATGCCGCCTCTTACACGGTCACCGAACAGGAACAGAACCCTCAGTCTTAGCGAACGTGGCTGCTGGACCCCAGGACCCTGGATCGTCCCTCCCGTTCCCTTGGGCCCTGTACGCTGGCGTGTGCGGGCTGCGTGGCCGCAGTCCGTGGGCTTCCGCAGGCAGCGCTCTCCCCGTCAGCACACCGTGGCCGCCGGCGCTCTGGCCCCCGTCCGCCTCCAGCTCCTCACCTCCTTCGGGAAGCCGGCCACGGGACAGAGGATGGGGAGATGAAAGCGCTGTTAGAGCTTCGCCTGAAGAGTTCGGCTAGCCTTGCCACGCTCCCGGAGCCCTGGCTTTCAGCTGCTCTGCTGCTGTCCTCTTCTGGAAGATGCACGCACGCTCTGCTGGCGTTTTTAAAAAAATCTTGTGTGTCTCTCTATAAAGTTTAATGGCTTTCCTTCTGAATATCTTTTTAAAAGACTTATTCCCGGGACGCCTGGGTGGCTCAGTTGGTTAAGCGGCTGCCTTCGGCTCAGGTCATGATCCCAGCGTCCTGGGATCGAGTCCCACATCGGGCTCCTTGCTCAGCGGGGAGCCTGCTTCACTCTCTGCCTCTGCCTGCCTCTCTGTCTGCCTGTGCGCTCGTTCTCTCTCTCTCTGACTAATAAATAAAATAAAATCTTTAAAAAAAAAAAAAAAAAAGACTTATTCCCATACTCACCATAAGCTTGGCTTCTAGAACAAACGGCATTTTAAAACCCTGCATTTCACAGGCTGGTAGGATTTGTGGACAGGCTGGCAGTCAGTTCTAGATGTCCCAGCAGATGGGAGAAGGCCCTGCTCACTGAACTTAGGGTTACGTGACTCCTGGAGTGTGCAGCAAGGGTCTGCCGCACCGGCTGGAGCGGACCGCAGGCCACGCTGCTCAGGGACGTGCCCCCCAGCGCAGCCCCCTACAGCAGCACCTCGGAAATGTCGCGGCGGTCCCAGCAGGTTCCAGCATTGCCGGCCGCCTCGTGAATAAATGCCTTGTGTGCGGTTACTGTGTCCGGAGGAGGCCGCAGTGTGTTCCCATAGCCGTCGAGGCCTCCCCCGCGACCTCCGGGCACCCAGACAGGATTCTGTGAGCAGTTGACTGCCTCCAGCCCTGCCATCCCCTGCCCGTCGCTGGTGGGCTAGCCGCTGGCTCCAGGCGGCTTCAGAGCGGGGTGCCTCGCGGGTGCGGGGACTTCTCTTGCTGTCGGTCAGAAAGCACAGGCTACCTTCCCTCACTCTCTGCTATGGTGAGATCAGCGAGGGGCCAGCTGTTACCAACCCGATCCATTCCCAGAAAGTTCTCCATCAGCAGCCCCGGAAGGCCCAGCCAAGGTGGTGCCTAGTGTCTGGACTCAGCCCCCCAGGGCCTGCCCGGGGCACACGCTCTCATTCTGTCATTCTGCTTGCATTTCTCTGCGTTTTTTTTTTAATTGAATCAACTTTCCTCCGTCAACTCCTTGGTCGCTTGAAACCCAGCTTCTCTGGAAAACTCAAGATAGAACACTTCATCTTCCCTTGTCAACTTTCAGGAGAATCACTGGTCCCTAAGTGCCCTATAGGGTTCCTTTTAATGTCATTTGCGATTGCTGCCAGTGCCTCTTGAGAGTTGAGCTCATTTTCTGTAGATTTTTTTTAACTTTCTGTGTAGGCAATCATATTTTTTTCTATGTCAAGTCTTAGAACTTTTTTCTTATTTTTACAGTGGCTAAGAATAAGTGTTACATAGGACATTTTAAATCATGTCATGAAAAATTTCAAACACGCCAAAAGAGCTTAAAGGATTGTGTGGTAAAAATCCATATATGGACCATCTAGCTTCTATAGTTTACATTTTACTAGCTTTTTTCCTTTATTTGGCTGATCTCTTCATCTCTCTGTCCATCTGTCAATCCACAATCTGTTTTGATATGTTTCAAAGTCCATGTCATATGATCCACGTACTTGCCCTGATCATTAACTTCAGCACGCTGGTTGTCAGCTAGACGGGAGCGTTGTCCCCGACAAAGAATTCACACGCCGTGAGACGTGCAGATCCTAAGTACACAGTTTTAGAGTTTGGCAAATGCATACACCTGTGTAACTTGCCGTCAGCATGTAGAAAATTCCTGTCACTCCTGCGTATGCAGAGGGAGGACCCTGTCTGTTGTGAGGTGGGTCTGTCTGTGCCCGTGCTCTCCGCGAGGAGGGAAGGTCTGCTTTGTGCCTGGGTTCTCGGTCCACTTTCCAGAGCTCCTGCTCAGCTGGTACCTCTCTGCAGACAGTGTGCCTGTCCGTGGCCCACTGGGGATCCTTGATTTTGGTGGCCTGTGGGGAAGGGCCATTGTTAACAGGGAATGTCTGAGAAATGAAATCAAAATGACCCAAATGGCCGACAGTGGGGAACCGTCTCCTGCTTTCTTGTAGGCTACGGTGTTCTTCGTAGTGACGTTTTTGTAAGACTGTGTCCTGTGCTCCCGGGCAGCTGATTTGTCCTCCGAGGGACGCGAGTGCCTTCTCTTACTTGTGCTGGGCTGCTCAAGTGCTTCCTGTCCTCCGAAAATCCTTGATTGTCTCAGCATTCTGTCTCTGCAGACGGTTTGGGTCCTTGCCGTGTGAAAGCGTGCGGGTTCTCGGTTCCGGTCTTGGAACACAGTTGCAGGAGGTAGAAGGGCCTGCATTTGGTCCGCGGTCTGCTCGCCTCCATTGTCTGACAAGAAGGCCGCTGTCACTCACCTGGTCACTCCTCCAGATGTAGCACCATGTTTTTCTCCGACTACGGGGGAGGGTTTGTCTCTGGTTGACGGCAGTCGGACTCTGTGTGGCATTTTGTGGACACTGTCTTGCGATTCTCTGAGGCTCCTGAAACTGCAACTTTTATGTCTTTTACCAAATTTGAGTAACTTTTGCCAACATATTTTCAGGTTTTTTTCTGCCCTTTTCTCTCCAAGGTTCCAATTATGTGTATGTAGGACCGTTTGATGGTGTTTCCCCACTTCCTGAGGGTCTGTTCTTTTGTTACTCAATCTTTTAAAAAAAAAAAAATCTAGGGGCGCCTGGGTGGTCAGTCGGTTCAGCGTCCTACTCTTGGTTTCAGCTCAGGTCGTGATCTCAGGGTCCCGGGATCGAGCCCCGTGTCGGGCTCCCTGCTCAGTGGGGAGCCTGCTTCCCCCTGTCCCTCTGCCCCTCCCCTGCTCGTGTGCTAAAATAAATCTTAGGAAAGAAAAAAAAAAGATCTGTTATTCAAGTTGAATAACTTCAGTTGAGCTATTTTCATGGTCACTACCTTTTTGTTCTCTGTCCTCCCAGCTGTTAACTGCATTCATCTAGTAAAATTTTAATTTCAGATATTTTCTTTTCCAGTTCTAGAATTTGTCAGGTTGTTTTCTTGTAGTTCTCTTTCTGTGCAGTTTCCATGTCTGTCCATGCCTCAAGGGCGTGTTTCCCTTCGCGCCTGGAAGACACTTAGCTGTGTGCCCGCCGCGTCTTGCGGAGCTTGCTTGTGGGGCGCGGCGTGAGTGGAGACGGGAGGCGCGTGACGTGCAGTCGGGGCACGGCGAGCGCGTCGGTCAGGAGGCCGTGCTGGAACACGCTGAGGCCCGTAATTTTACGTCCTGAGAAGGCAGCGTCTCAGCAGAGACTTGACCAGAGGGGCCAGGAATGGGCACTGGGGGCAGAGACCTAAGGTGGGCCTGGCCTCCAGCGAGGGAGGAGAGCAGGGCTGGAGCGGAGGGGTGGGGGGGCCGTCCGTGGGGCGCCGGTGAGCTTCGCCCTCTCCCTGCCGGGGCCTTTGGGTCGCTCGTGTGCTGTTTTCCTCAGGTGATTCACGTCAACTGACTTAGCTGAAGCCCCTCCTCCATTGTACACTGACCCTTCCAAAACCAAAAAGCATTTCTGGAAACCTGCCCTGACTGCCTCGGGGACGTGGTGCCCGAGGACATCACTGGCCCTTCCCCTCACCAGACCGCCCCCAGGCTTCTCTGCGCACAACGTGGGAGCAACACTGGCTGCCGGCGGTGCCCACGGGGGTCCTCATTCTGTGCCCGACGCCCGCTTCTCCTCTCCGTGGCCCCATGGAACGTACACGCTGCCCAGAGTGGGGTCTGCAGGGTGGGCCGAGCCTTGGTGGCCGTCCCGGCTTCCAGACCCGGAGCTGCCGGAAACCTCTCCCTCTCAAAGGCGAGTGAGGCCGGTCCTGCTGCGTGCGGGCAGGGGGAACGCCGCCACGCCCAGTGCAGTGACCCCAGGGGACACCGTGTCTGGGGTGCTGAGGCCGCAGTGCCGCCCGACCTCGGACCTGGGCGCGCGCCGGCTGGAGACGTGCGTCTTTCTGCTCTTCAGAGGAGCTGACCCTCGCGTGGCTCCCGACGAGTTCGCGTGTTCACACAGTAACTGGACATGCCAGCCTCGCGCCCCCGCCAGGCCTGCCCTCCTTCGGTGGCGAGGGCGCACCCCTCAGAAACCATATGCACCGAGCGCGTGCAAGATCGGGAGCAGCGGAGGGTGAAAGTGGGTCACGCTGCAGAGCGTGTGGGACGAGAGGCCCGCCTCCGTGGGCACAGGGGCCCGGTGTGCGCGCAGGCGGGCACTGCTTCCGCTGCACGAGGCCACGCCGTGCGGGACCCGTGGACACAGGGTGTGTCTCCGCGGACGCACCTCCTGGGGCACAGGAGGCCCGGAGCATCCCTGCTGCGGCAGCCCCGGATGGCGTGACCCGTGCGTCTTCAGGATCCTGACAGGCTGCTCTGAGACAGGCTCCGGCTAGTTTCCAAGCACAGGAAGGAAACAAGAGACAAAGGAATGGTAATGCATCGTGCCCTTCAGCCTGATGTATGTTAGCTATTTGGAATATATTAATCCTAAGAAATCTCTGTTGCTAGATCTAATTTCCGTGGACAGGAAGCATTTTCATATTTATCCCAAACCAGTAAAGCTAGTTAAGGTCATTACTGAGTTTTGTTTTCGGGCTAGCTGGTGACACCTGCACAGATCTGAGCAGCAGGGGACACCTGGGGCTAGGAAGTCTGGTTGCCATGGTAACTGAGTATTAACCAGCACCGTGACAAAGTGCAGTGGACGGAGGGTCGCTGTGTGGGTGTGCAGGTTACAGAGGTCACTTCCTTTTCCCTGTAGCGCCCAAGGACATCCTCACAACACAGATTAACAATTTTCTAAACGATTCATAATTGGGAGCATGCAGTTTAAAATGATTTTATTTAAAGCATGAAGCCTTTAACTGACTCTTCCGAAAGTATCCACTTGCTAGAAAATTCACTCCTGTTCACGATCTGTTCATGACTGGACTTAAATCTTGCCTCCGAAATGTGGAGTCCCTGGCTTGCCTCTCCTTTCAGAAACCAGGCTTTGTCTCCTGGACTAACAGCCAGAGCAGAGCCTCCCAGGCCACATTCCCCTATTCGGTTCATGCTGGTTCTGGGGGATTCTTGGGGAGACCCAGCTCCAACCAGGCCAGGGCTGGGGGCAGGCAAGAGTGTGGGCCTATCTCTGGGGCGAGGCTGGCATCAGTACCACCCAGCCCGAGGACAAAGGACTGTCCCCAGTCTGTCCCCTTAGGGCAAGGTCTGTCAGATCTACAAGCCGTTACATTGGCCTAAAGGGGTCGCCGAGGCCAGGCCCCTCAAACGGTGTCCTTTCCTGCAGACACATGTGACACATGGTGGCTGTGGCTGGTTGCCAAGGCAGGGGGATGTTTGCATGGGCGGTAAGGTTTGTGGGGGGTGAAAGGCGTTGGTACCCGTGAGGGGCACAGTAACCCCAGAACCATGTGGGGCACTCTGTCACCCCCACAGCATGGAAAGGGCCCCTTGCGTCACCGTGGCCTGCAGCCCTCTGGTGCCACAGCCGGACCGTGCACAGCAGACTGGCGGGCTGCTTCATCACTCCCCACCCTGGCGGAGGACCTAGAAGGTGGAGAAAGCGGTGTGGAAGAGCTGTGCGTGCTCTCCAGGTGCCGCTGGGAGCCCCGGGCGGCCGCGGCGCGGGGGGGGTGCGCCGTGCTGGAGTGACAGCCCGTCAGAGGGGAGGCATCTCTCTGCCTCTTCCCGGTTTCTAACCCGAGGCTAATGGGTTTCCTGCCCCTCCTGTGGATGGCGGCTGTCACTCTGGAAGGATCCGTAGGTGCCACGCTTCAGTATTCTAAGTAACTGTAATAATTTTCAGGAAGGTGAAGAGCCCTCGCTCAGTACCATCTCCCCCGAGCGGCCGTCTGCAGCTCGCACCTCGACCGGGTCTTTCTCCAGGCTCAGAAGCGGCTGCGCTTGCGCTGGGTGGGACCTCGACTCCGGGCGACCTCCTCAGAGGCCCAGTGCAGGCCTCCGAGCTGCCCTGGCCCCGCGGGCCCCTCGCCGGAGAAGCAGCCAGGGCCCCCCACCCCCGTGCCGTTGGCCTCCAGGCGCCGTGCCCTTGGCCGCTCCCCGGTCAGCAGGCACAGGTCGGGCCTGTGGGCGCTGGGCTCTCCGGGTGTTTGACAGAAGAGCGCCGTCACTCGCCGCGTGTCCCCGAGCAGGGCAGAAAGTTCAGGACCACTGGTGTGCTGGTTTTATTTCGAGAGCAGGTCCCTGAGCTGAGCCAGAAGCGCAAGACGCGGGGCCCACAGACCGAAGCCCTGTGCTTCCAGGTCTGCTGAGGGTCCATATTCAGCACGTTTCGTGGGGCCTTTCCTCAGGCTCCCCGCGGCGGCCTGGCAGACAAGGGCCGCGTGCCCCACAGTGTGAAATGCTAGCTAGGCGGCACCAGCCAGGAGAGCAGCCCCACGAGCCGCCCACAGACTGCAGGGCTCTGGGCTGTGGCCGCCCTCTGACTGGAGGACGTTAACAGCGGCGGTCGGCCCCGAGCTCTGGGCAGAGCTGCAACAGGTCCCAGCAGCAGCACTGGGGGGTTGGCCCTGCAGCCTCTCTGAGCGTGGCCCAGCCCTGGTCCCATTGCCTATTTGGGGACATGGCTGAAAGGCTAACATAGCTTGGGAGCTGCCCACCGGCTGACAGCTGCTCCGGCGGTCACTGTCCAAGTGTCAGGGTCAAGAGTGCTGGCCCCGCATCTCTGAACTGGAGGACTTCCCCTCAGTTCACATGGAAGCTTCCCAAATGTGGCCTGTTCACCGCTTGTCTACACTATTGCAAATAAGCCAGTAGGTTTCTGGAAGTGGCCGTTCCAGAAACAGGCAGGTGCCTGGACCTCAGGCTTTGTGGCTTCCTAGAGGACATCAACCAGCCATCCCCCCAGAGCCGTGTGGGACCACACATCGGCAACATCCCTGACAGACACCCAAGGGGTCGCAGCCTTCTAGGGTCACCGTGGAAGCGAAATGTTTTTTTAAAGATTTTATTTATTTGTGAGAGAAAGAGAGAGTTGGGGGGGTGCAGAGGAAGAGAGAATCCCAAACGGACTCGGTGCCGGCTCCATCCCACAACCCTGAGCTCGTAACGTGAGCCGAAGCCCGTAACGTGAGTCAGACGCCCGGCCGACTGGGCCCCACAAGCGGGCATTGACACAGCAGTGCAGGAGCCGGTCTGCGGTCTCCCGTCCGGAAAAGGGTCTGAGTACAGGTGGAGGAGCCTCAGGCGCCCTCCCGGGGGGACTTGGAACTGCAGCGAGGCCGCTGTGGGATCTGCGGGTGGCATTCAGCGCTTGCGGCAGGGAGCACCACGTCGTGGGGCCCCAGCAAGCATGGGCCAGGCCGTCATCTGTACCCAGCCACGGGGCTGCGGGAAGCCAGCCGTCTGGGCATCTGGCTTCTGGGGATGCCTGCCCGCTGCACGGGGCAAGAACAGTGCTGCTCCTTGTGCCCCAGCCCAGTCTGCTCGGACTTGACAGGATCCACAGAAGCAGGGGGCTCTGCCAGCGACATTTTCCACCCCAGCGGTGTCGGCGAGCGCTCATGGCCCAGGGGCTGGCGGCCAGTGACCTGGTGGCTCCAGCCAGATGGGAGGGGGTGGCGAGGGGCTTAGGTGTCTCCGCTGTCCCTGAACACGCCAGCAGGGTGAGGAAGGTTCCAGCAGGTTCACAGGAAGCAGGAGGGCAGCTGACCCCTGCCAGTCCACGTGAGTCCCCGAGGTGGCCGTGTGTCCCTCGCCTGCCCTGTCACCCGCTTACCAGCACTTTAGTGAGTCTCTGGGCTCCGCCATTTGCACATCACTTTGACTGGTGTCACTCAAACAGCGTGTTAAAATTCTGCTCAGCACATCTGTGTGAAGTGCGGCGGCAATTAGAGAAGGCGGGCCTGTGCTCTGGGGAATGCTCCGCACGCGCGCGAGCGGCTCCGAGTCTACGAGGGCTTTCCCGTGAGTGCGGGCAGGACCAGCCTTGCACTGGGGGGCCGAGCAAGCGTGCCCCTGCCCGTGGGGTTCTGGGCGGACACCCACCTGCCTGTCTCTGTGGTTTGCCAGGTTGTGCCCAGAAGGCCCCGCGCCTGCCTGCTCGCCACGCCGCGGCTCCGTGCCGCGGCTCCGTGCCGCTGCCCCGTGCTGCGGGGCCTCTCGGCTCCCTCGCGCGCTCGGCGCGTGGGCGGAGGGCCCGGAGCGGGCGGCGGGCCCGAGAGGTCTCTCAACGAGCAGAAGCGCCCCGGGGAAGCACGCCGCAGCGCCCGGTCACTTCCGCCCTCTGGCATCCCCGGGGCAGGAAGGCACGTGGCTTGGGAAACACAGCCCGCGTGAAGCAAGCCCGAAGTTGACGACAGCCCGCTCTCAAGACGAGACTGGAGAAACTGTCACAAGGAACAAAGTCCGTTTCTTCCTGCTTGAGACAAGAAGGGGAGTTTGAAGCAAGTTGTAAAGCAAGGTCTTCCAGCGACGTGAAGAAGAGAACCTTGACCCCGGGTGTTCTGCGTGCAGAATCCCCAAAACAGACTAAGTGCTGAGTCTTCCTGCTTTTTCCCTCACAGGGCTCGGACAGGAGTCCGGCCTCCCGGCGCTCCGTCAGGACAGGTGGACGCCACTCACTGGGTCTCCACGGAGCGGGGCATGAGTGCCCCCTTCCTGGCTGCAGTCCCCATCTCACATCCCCGCTCCTGAGGGCACCCCCTCAGCACTGCCCAGGCTTCTGCCTGCTTCTGGAAGCCCCTCTGGATGGAGGCAGGGTGTGTGCTGGTGGCCCCAGCGTCCCCAGCACAGGTGCCGGGCACTGCCTCACAGCAAGCTGACCTCTCCCGCAGAGGAGCGGGTTTCGAACTGGGACTTCAGAAATCCCCAGAGACATGAGAGTAAATGGGTTCCCCCTACTTTATTATGAGAAGTGTCAATCTACAGAGTTTCAAAGAGGGGCACAGTGAGACCTGTAAACCCACCACCAGGGCCGCACTGGGCATCCGCTCTGCAGACGTCACCCTGTCCCTCACCCTAACCTTCCGTGTGTGTCAACCCAAGATGCAGACCCCAAGAGCTGTCCGTCCAGCCATAAAACTCAGGTTCAGAACTCAGTTAAGTTTGTCTGTTGGCGGTTTTGTTTTGTTTTAGGAAGAAATTTATAGCGAAATGCACAGACCTTCAGCGGTCTCTGATGAGTCTTGGCCCAGGCACCCCCTGCCGCTCACCCCCGCCGGGTGTCAGCCTGGAGGCTAGGTTTCCGTTTCTCCTGTATCCGTTTTGCTCCTTCTAGAGCGTTCTATGAATGGGACCAAGTGCATGGACCCTTGTGTAAAGTAGCTTTCATGCCGCATGAGGTTTTTGAGCAAAATGAGCTCCAAAGGGACATGGGCAGCGTGCAGAAAGGCCAAGGGATGGCAGCCTGAGATCTGCTTCAGGTCCCAGCTCCAGGCGTGCCCGTGAGAACATGGAGCCGCCGCCACCACCGCGTGCACACCGGTCGCCGCGTTTCTCGGCAGGGCTTCTGGCTCGCACCCTCGCGTCCCGAGGTGGAGCTGGGGCCCCTGACACTGGACCCGTGTCTCCCTCTGGCTTCCCCCTCCCCTAGCGTAAACCGGGCAGACCCTCCCGTCAGGTCGTCTGGCCCTACACGTCGTCACACCACCTGTGTGGTTTAGGGACCATGTAGGTTGAATGGAGGATGATGACTTGCTGCTTTGGAGAATGGCTGGCGCTAACGTGGCCCTTCGTGTTCTTTCTGTCCTTGTTGCAGGATGGGAGTCCCAGCTTCTGGAAACAGGATTCCTGGGGATCTTCCTGTGCCCTCTTTGGAGTCTGTCTCGACTGCCCACGGGGACTCCCCCATCCCAGATTGTGCTGTGGGGCTTTCGGTGGCTGATTTTCAGAATCATGCTTGGCGCGGTAAGTAGAACTCTTATTTACTATGTTTCAGAGGAATGCGTCGCAAAGGAGCCGTCCCTCGCCGCCCTCTGGGCTGCGCCTGCTGGGCCCCTCCTGCTGCTCTCCGTGCTCTCTGGCCTATCCGTGAGCCCTTGAGATGCCCCCGGCCCCCGGCCCTTTGCATGAGCACTCTCTGTGAACACGTCCCGGCAGCTGTCCCTCTCCCCACCAGCCCTCCTGCTGGTTCCTGGGACTGGTTTAAGCCAATAAGGACAGGGACAAGGCGAGACGTGCTAGAGGATTCGTGTCCGTCGGGGCCGTGGTTCTTGGTCCCGTCGCCTCGGGGAACGAAGAGGTCGACCAGACCCAGAGTGGTGGGTAGCAGAGCCACGTTCTTGAGCGAGAGTGTAAAGCTCCTGGAGAGGGCAGGGGCCAGGCCTGAGAGGTGCCCCGTGAGCTTCCAACGTGGGGGTTTTATAAACTCTCTCGAGGAGCTATCATAAGCCTCCTGAGACTGGATCCGTGGGTTGGCCACTAAGGTGTGTCGGTCGGGGCTCTGATCACGTACCCATCTGCCTGTTACTGTTCACGTGGTGGTGCTCTTAGGACCGGACATTTGGAGGCTAAGTGATAGTGGCCAGTGTTTTATAGGTCACTGTTTTGTTTCGGGACGTCCTGCGAAAGTCCCCCCTGCAGAGGCCATAGACAGCACGCTTTGGTGTCTTGTGCGAGCGATCAAACGGATGCTAGCGCGCTTTCGTCTCAGCTGGCCCGGCTCCTTGCCTTCACATTGGGGCCTCTGGTCCTGACGACGTACGTGTCCGATGAGCTCCTGATAGCAAGGTTCACAGTCCCCGCGTCACCCCAGAGCAGCCAAGCCGGCTTCCTTCTGTCTCCGCCTGCTGAGTGCTCTGTGCAGACGCACCGCTCTTCAGGGAGCATGTCTCAAAGGCCAGGCGAGTGGGCAGCGCTGTCCGCCCGCTGTGGCTGCTCGGCGCATGGTGCGTGAGCTGCCCTCCGCGGATTCTCGGCTCATGCCCTCACTGGGTCCCGGACCCGGACCCCCCCGCCATCCGCCTTCTCGGGGCCCTTGCAGGTGTGCGTGTCCGCCTCCCGCCACTTTTCCCATTTTCGGAAACGCTCTCTGAACCATAGAATCAGGAGCGACATGCTTCCTTCTGACTCCCAACTGACTAGGCAGGGAGGCTGGCAAAGCGTGTTCACTTGTTCTAGCAGTTCTCTCCTTTGGTAACGAGGTCTGGGTTTTTATCCTGCAACACTAACTTCTTTCATACCGGACACCTTGTCGTTCAGGTCTGGGACGTACCTGTTTGCTTGAAGTCTCCCTAGGGGCCGGGGCTGGGGGCCAGCACGTGCTCACAGACAGCTTGCTTCTGCTGTGCCCAAAACAGCAGCTCCCCCGCCCGTGTCCCCTGCAGTCCAGATGGCCCGCAGTCTCCCTAGTCCCCCACAACTGACGCTGGCTGGCTGTGTGCCCTACGTCCCCAGTAGGCGGCCTCTCACTCTCAGTCCGGGGCAGGGTCTGTGCGTCCCGTCTCTGACTCAGGCAGGCCCAGACAGTTCTCCAAGAAGCTGCCTTCTCCCCCACTGTGTACTTAGTGAGTGTGGTGTGGTGGACTCCCGTGGGATTCTGTGGCTGCCCTCGACAGACGCTCTGTATGTGGGAGTGTGTCCGCCTCCCCTCTGCTCCGCCCAGCACCCGTACACCCCTCTTCGGCTGCCAGTCATTGGATGCCCTCGCTCCCCAGGTCTGCGTGGCCAGCAGGAGCCTGTCTTACTGCCGCATCGCCCTTAAATACTGAGCAGGGCCCACTCTTGGCTGGTGATGGGCGGTTCCTGAGCAGCACGGGTGTCTGTGGGCACAGAGGGCCCCGGCTGCTTGTGGGACCGCCAGGAGCCCGCGTTTACGTGTTTCGGACACCCTCCTGGATGCTGAAGCAGCTTCGTGCTGGTGTGGTGGCCGCCTGCGGTCTGCTGATGCCGCACCCGGGGCTCTCCCGAAGCGGCCAGAGTACAGAAGGGGGGCACTCCGCCTGGGACGTGGGTGCCCGTGCGGGAAGCCGCAGGAGCACGTGTCTGGCTACGGTGTGGCCGGGAGGTGCCTGACCGCAGGCAGGCATGCGCGGCAGCAGCTGTGTGGAGCCAGCCACGAAGGGTGCGTTCTCCAGACTCCGCGTCCGCGTCGTTACCAGGACAGCCGGCCTCCTCTTCACCGTTCCTTTTCCGCCACTGTGGAAGTTCCCAGCTGCGTCTCGTAGGACACAGTTAGTAGTGGCCTGAGGCTCTGTGTCCATCTCCCACCTCATTTTGATTTTCTGCTCAGCTGCCTTTAACGATGATAGCGTGGGGGGCACCTGGGTGGCTCAGTGGGTTAAAGCCTCTGCCTTCGGCTCAGGTCATGATCTCAGGGTCCTGGAATTCAGCCCAGCACTGGGCTCTCTGCTCAGCGGGGAGCCTGCTTCCCCCTCTCTCTCTCTGCCTACTTGTGATCTCTGTCAAATAAATAAATTAAAAATCTTAAAAAAAAAAAAAAAGGTGACAGCGTGCGCAGTTTCCGTCACTGCAGGGGACCCACCTGGGGCAGGAGTTTCGTCAGGTGGGGGCAGGAAGCCAAGGGCCCCATGGGAGCAGAGCCAGGGTTGGGGCGCCGGGCAGCAGAGCTGTCAGGGTGCTGGGTGCAGGGCTCGTGATGCTGGGAGGGGAGCGGCCCCCGCGGGGCCTGCCGGTGCCCCCAAGCGCCTTTGGTGGCATCGTGCCCCATGGCTCGCCCCAGCTGTGCAGGAGTTACTGGGAAGAGGTGCCCGTTACGTGCTTCTGTCGGCACGCTGGTTCTCGTCCTCCTTCGCTGGAGCGCGGAAGCAGAGAGCGTGCAGGAAGGGAGAGCGGCAGCCGGCACAGCGCCTGCCGCTTACGAGGTGACGGGGCTGTGGAGGCCGCCGAGGATGGGGCTGCCTGCAGCTGGGAGCCCCGGGCCCTGACCTGCTCTGATCTGGAGCCTCGGACACGGAGGCCGCAGTGACCTGCTCCGATCTGGAGCCTCGGACACGGAGGCCGCAGTGGTGGTGTCGTCTGCGGCACCTCTGCTGTGCCGAGAGCTCGGGCCTCCCGCGGTGGGGCAGCACGGCCTCCCGTCCTCAGGGCTCCCACGTGTTCATGCCGCGTGGGGCCACGGAGGAGCGGTGGCAGCGGGCTGCCCGGCTTTCCCTGCACAGCTGGAAACGACCCAGGGCATTGTGTGGCCCTCATCAAACCGGACAGCAGACAGTGGGGCCTGGGGAAACACGCCGGCACCTGCTGGCTCCGCTCCACCTCACATCCTGCTGGACTTTGGGGGCAAGGTACCGGAAGGAGGGCGCTGGGCACAGAAGGAGCCCCAAGGAGAACACGGCCCGTTGCTGTTGGAGACCTGCGACAGTGCCCAGCTCTGATTTGACCGGGAGAACCCAAGGCTGTACAAACCCTGACTGGAGGACAGTCTTCAAAGTCACTCCCCAGCGCTCTGCAGGGTTGAGGTCATGGAGTGCAGCGCATGGATCCACCCGGGGAACACAGCCACTCAGCCTGCGTCCTGGATGGTCCTGGCACAGGGGAGGACTTCGGGGGGAGCTGGTAGCATTGGGCAGTGTGGGGAGGTTCTGGCGTGGATTGAACGTGACAGGTGCGCAGGGCCTCTGTGCCATGTGCACAGCTTTCCCGGGCGCTGGGGTGTTCTCGAAGTAAAATGTAAACAGCTTACGTATTTGTCGTGTACGGAGGAGACAGTCCGAGGAGATGCTCCACTCTTTCAGACGTGACTTACAACATGGACAGAAGAAACAAAAACTCGGCGAAGTGTCAGGAATGGAGCACCTTTCCAACTGCGTAACTCTGGGCCCAGAAGCCCTCGCTGATGCGTTCTCTAAACATTGACAGCAGGAAGCGTGTGAACTCAGTGCCGTGCGTCCAGAGAGCGGAGAGGAAAGCCTTCCCAGCTCAGGTTTGTGAGACGCAGAGGGCAAGGATGTTTCAAGAAAAGAAGGTTCCAGAGCACTAATCTTCAGGAGCATCAACGTTTTGACCCGTTAGTAAATGGAGCCCGCAGCGCCTGAGTGGTGTGAGGTGTGGACAGCGAGCGGCCTTTTCCCGGGACACGGGGCTGGGCGGGCGGGAATGCACCGGGTGCGCGGAGGTCATCTCAGCCAACGGAGGGAGAGCATTTGTTAACCCTAGAGGTAACGAAAAAACCTTCGGCTCACGAGGAACAGGAGGTTTTTTCAGGCTGACACAACACAATGTCGACCCCGTTCCTGCCCGGGGGCTTGCACTCTCCTGCCACGAGGTGCGGAGCACGCACCATCGTCACATCTGCTTGGCATCAGGCTGGAGAGCGTGGCTTCTGCAGAAAAGTGAGAGAACGTAACAAAAGCCCCGAATATGGGAAGAAGCACCTGTCTTCGCGGGGAAGGAGACCACGTATGCGGAGGGTCACGAGCTCCTCGGGGGGAACGCACGTAGTCACCCAGGGCACGAACCACGGACCCTGCGCAGAAGTCAGTGCTATCTCCCCACGCGGGCAGAAGCTCTCAGGAAGTGAAACGTTAGGCAGGTGCAGTCGTGCTCGCCCAAGGTCCTGTCTCCCTGCCCACACCACCCGGGCGGCCTCCCGGAGCTGCAACCCGGCTGCTGCCAGTGCCACTGCTGCCGCAGAGGATCCGGGCCCAGAGGATCCTGGATGCTGCCCAGGGCCCCGGGCACAAGAGCTACAGAAGGAGCAGTGGCCCCCGTGGTGTCTGGTGACGAGGGAACTTCTGCCTTCCCTGATCAGACCTTTTCAAACAGGGGACCACCCTGCAGCCTGCAAAGTAGATGAAGATCTGAGGCGTCAGTGCTCCCCAGAGCTCCCCAGCGGTCCCCCTGCAGCGCGCCCTGCCACCACCCCAGCGCTGACACCCGGGGTCACATCTGCCTGGACATCCTGACGGACAAGGGGTCTGCCCTCGGTGACGTCGGGACCACCCCGCTGTCCGTCCAGGCCCGCAAGTAGAAGGCAGCATGGAAGGCCCTTGGAAGACATGCGCTGCTGAGCTCTAGGGCAAGCCAGGGCCTTCAAGAAGTCTTTGCAAAGACGGCGCTGAAAGCAGGCCCCCGGCCGGCCCCCTGACCTTGAAGCCTCTCTCCCGGTGCTTCTGACTCTCTCCTGCAGTGATCTGTCCCTTCCTTCATTTCTGTCTACGATCTGTGATCTGTGATGTCACTTCTGTTTTGTTCCTGTTTCCTAAATTGAGTCTATGGTTGAGCCCTTGTGATGAATATATTAAATAAGCATATTGAGTGCTCTTTTAAACGAAATTTTTTTTTAATTTATTTATTTATTTGACAGACAGAGATCACAGGTAGGCAGCGAGGCAGGCAGAGAGAGAGGAGGAAGCAGGCTCCCTGCTGAGCAGAGAGCCCGATGCGGGGCTCGATCCCAGGACCCTGGGATCATGACCTGAGCCGAAGGCAGAGGCTTTAGCCCACTGAGCCACCCAGGCGCCCCGTAAACGAAATTTTAACTACATCATTAATAACATCCAAAATCAGAAAATTTTAACAAGTCTGATGCTCCGTACCTCGAAAGCTACTAAACGTTGCTCAGAGAAATAACAGGCTTCAACAGACAGATACACGTGTGAGTCGGAATCCCAGAACTGGGTGCCCGGTGGCCTCCGTCGGTAAAGCATCTGCCTTCAGCTCAGGTCGTGATCCTGGAGTCTCGGGATTGAATTCTGCATCGGGCTCCCTGCTCCGCGGGGAATCTGTTTCCCCTCTGACCTCCCCTCTCGGCTCTTACTCTCTCCCCCTCAAATAAATACAAACTTAAGAAAAAAAAGAGATCCCAGAATTGTCACAGCCCCCCACAGCTGTCCCCAAAACCATCCATAATATTTCCTGCAGCCCAGATGTAACCCTAGAAGGATCTTTGTTTTAGAAGTTGGTGAACAGGGACACCTGGGTGGCTCAGTGGGTTGAGCCTCTGCCTTCAGCTCAGGTCATGATCTCAGGGTCCTGGGATCGAGCCCCACATCGGGCTCTCTGCTCCTCAGCAAGCCTGCTTCCCCCTCTCTCTCTGCCCCATCTCTCTCTCTACTTGTGATCTCTGTCAAACAAATAAATAAAATCATTAAAAAAAAATTTTTTTTAATTAAAAAAAAAAAGTTGGTGAACTGAGTCAGATTTGGACGGAAATGCCACAGGCCGAGAATAGCCAGAAAATCTTGAATAAGGTGTAGGAGACTTGTCCCTGGTTCCAGGACTTTCCAGAGGTCATGGTCAGCAAGACTGACCGGGGCGGTGAGGGCACGAGGACAGACGGCTGAACTGGGGACAGTCCATGTGTCTGAAAACAGTCCCACACAGAAATCACCGGCACATACTTTTTGACAAAGGACCGAGTCCCCTGGACCGAGAAAGGCCGGCGTCTTCACCGAGGCGCCGGGGCGTGTGGTTCTCTGCAGAGGGTGAGCGAGCTGCGCACAGGCACGCGTCGGAGAGGCGCTGCGGGCGGTACCCTGAAGTCACACGTCCTAAAGGTAACAGGGTGTGTCTGCGGTTTGCGATGGGCCCGGGTTTCTTAGAACACGGAGGACATTAGCATAAAAGACAAAAACGGGTAAGTGGGACTGCGTTAGGATGAAAACCCTCTGCTCCCGGCGGACGCCAGTGGCAGACCAGGAGAGCGTGTGGCGGGGCGGCGAAGGGCACATAAAACCCAGTAAAAAGGACGACTCGGCAGGAAAAGGGGCGGTTTTAGCGGGTAGTTCACCAAGACCCATAGATGGCCGCTGCGGGCGCCTGAAACCCCGCTCAGCCTCACCGGCCGCCATGGGAAGAGCCGGACCGAGACGGCAAGCGCCCCCGCTCGGGCCACTGCAACCACCACCGGCTGAGTGCCTTCAACGGCGTGGGTTTCCTCGTGCCTCTGGAGGCTGGCAGCCAGAGACCGATGTTCTGGGGCCTTCCGTCCCCCATGGGGACGCTTCCTGGCTCGGGGACGGCGGCTCTCTGCCGCGTCTTCCGCTGGCCGATAGGCAAGCCCCCGTGTCTCTACCGTGTGCGCCGATCCCATTAGGCCAGGATCCCAGCCTCTGGCCTCGTTGACACTTAGCTATTTCCTCAGTCCAAATACGGCCACGCGGGGGCCAGGGCGTCAGCCTGCAGACTGGGGAGGGCACGGACGGCAGGCCCCTGGCAGCAGGGCAGGGAGCAACAGGACGCGCCCCGCGCTGCTCTCCTGCGGGCGTGAGGGGCGATCCGAGTGGGTGGGAGCAGCTGAGCCGTTACCTACAAAGTTGGCCTCCTCTTCGCTGTTGGTGTTCCCGCCCCAGGGGACGGAGCCAGGGGAGCCGGAAATGCGCTCCCTATAGCCTCCCCTGGCACCAGGAGCTCGAAACCAAGCTTGGCCCATGAGCGGAAGGATGGGGACTGACCTCACTGGCTCCCCAGAATGGAGCGCAGAGGACCGAGCCGTCTCGCAGGTGGTGCGCTGGGGCAGAGAAGCCAGACGCACCGTCCAGGCCCTTGTGCAGGGCCTTCCAGAATGGCAGGGCCAGCCCGTGGCCACGGCCAATGTTCTGGGAAATGTTTCTATTATGTTAGAAAATGTTACACTTCTCCAGGATTTGGGGTGGGGACTGCTGGTGGGGGGGGACACTCAGAGTGTCTCCTGTGCTGATGGGGTGGGGGAGCCACAGGCTTCCTGGTGGGACAGAAATCATTTTTTGAAACCTAAGGAGGTGAATAGCTGGGGGGAAGCCTCGGGGTAGATGGCCGGTGGGCCCCCATGTCGAGCAGAGACCTCTGTCTTTGAGGGCAGGGCTGGAGACAGACAAAGAGGCAGGTTTTCCTTGGCATGCCTCTGCTGAGCGCCAGAGAGAAACGTGTGTCATCCACCCCTCAAGGACCACCAGCCCAGCCGGAAGCTTCAGCTTGAGACAGGACCACAGGACCGGCTTCCTGGCCAACTCTGGGCATGACTGCAGGCACGGGCGGTATGGGGTGGGATGCCTCGCTTCGTCTCCTGCCCTTGGCGCTGCCGACAGGGAGGTTCCATGATGCCCCAAACCCTCCCCTCCTGTTGACGAGCTAGACTCCGGCAGCTCCCTCCATGTGGCTGCGAGCTGGCCTGCTGGGGGCTTCTCCAGGGAGCGGGACTCCTTCATGCTGCCGAGCTGGAGAGTGGCCGTGGTGTGCAGGCGACCCCCGGGCTCCCTCCCTCGGAGCCATGGCGCAGGTGCACTCCACGTGCTCCCCTGTGCCCCCCTGCTGGAATGGGGCAGACGCGTCCCAGGTGCGTCTCTGGAAAAGCTCTGGAACCTTTCTTGCCTGTTTCAGCTCAATTTTCTCCTTTAGATGCATAGATCTCAACCATATTAGCGTGGAGAATCTTTTTCACTTGCAGAAAATGGCAAAGAGCGTGGGTGTCTGACTCACCGTATTTAAGGTAATAGTTTGCCCTTAACTATGCTTTAAAAAGCTTTTCACCTTGTTCTCAAATCTCTGCTTTTGTCAAGACAGAAACGCATCCGTGTTTGTAGCTCCGTTGGGACTGGCCAGTTTCAGCCGGGGCAGGCGGTCGCGTGTGCAGCCGGCGTCCGGAGCCCAAGCGCTTTGCATCTGGTGCCTCCGTGCCCCGAGTCAGACCAGGCCGCAGGCTTCTCGCGTGGCTTCAGAGTCACAGCTGTCCTGGCCCTGTGCTGTGCCGAGGGCTGAGCCCTCAGTTGCTGTCCTGGCAAGCGAGCGGGATGGCAGCGAGGGGAGGCAGGGCTTGGTTTCTGTCTGGACAGCCAAGACCATCTTCTTCGTGGCCCGCCTTCCGCTCAGCGCCCATCTGGCTGTGCACGTGGCCTCGGTTTGCAGGCCACAGGCAGCGCTCGGCGGTTCCTCCTGTGAGAACCCTGCGGCGGGCTCGCTGGCCCACGAAGAGCGTGTGCAGACCAGGCCGGGGCAGGGGAGGAGCGCCGCGACGCCCCAGCGTGGGTGGACAAGGGCAGTCAGGGCACCGTGAGATCGCCCTTGTGGGGGCGAGATCGCCCTTGTGGGGGTGCAGCTGCTTCTATGGGCTCGGGCTCCGTCGGTCCGCGCGGCTTCCGTGTTTCTGCTCTCTCTGTGGTTCTTCCGACACGGCATGCGGCACTTCTCCTGACTGTGCATTATTTTTACTCTTGCTTTACATTAGCCAAGAAATGATACCCTCGGGGCGCCTGGGGGGCGCCATCAGTTTAGTGTCCGGCTCTTGGTTGTGGCTCAGCTCATGGAGGTCTCAGTCATGAGCTCAAGCCCCGCATCAGGCTCACACTCCGCAGGGAGTCTGCTGGAGATTCTCTCTCCCCCTCTCCCTCGCTCTTTGCCCCTCCACCCCTCCAAAAAAATTAATATCCTGAATTCTTAATGACCAAGTCACTGCTGAAATAAGCCATTTGCTTCAGAAGCTGCGCATTCTGTGTTGGCCGGAGCAGGTCGCCTGCATACGCAATGAATGGAGAGTGTGATGGGGGGGGTGGGGGGCAGGTGCCAGAGCCCCCAGACACCTGCCGGAAGCTGACAAGGCGTGAGCCTCCCTGTCCCCTACGTGTGGAGCCCCAGGCGGCCTGCAGGGAAGAGATGCCGGTGTGTTCTCCATGCGGCTCCGTCACGGGGTGACCGCTGAGCGCCCGTGCCGCTCGTGCTCACGGCTGTGTGCTCGCGCCGGTTGCAGCGCCCACCGCGGGGCCCTCCCACTGCTCCGTGTGTGCAGACTGTCCTGCGACCACGAGAGGAGGAGAAGAGCGAGGCCTCCACACCTACATTTTTCAGGTCGGTATTCGGCAGAGGCAGGAGCCCCGGCCGGGCTGTGGCCGCAGCCCCAGGAGAAGGTGCTGTCCTTAGCCCACAGGCTGGTGCGTCTGAGGCCCTTGCTGCGAGAGGCCGCTGTCTGCAGCCTGACAGCCTAGAGGAAATGGACACGTTCCGTCACACATGCACTTCCCAAAACCGAGGAGGAAACAGGAAACCTAAACCGCTCCGTGTCTGTTAAATACATTGAATCTGTAATCAGAACCCCTTCCAGAGAGAGAAGTGTGGGCCAGACGGCTTCTCGAGCAGAATCTACCAGACGCTGGAGGAAGAAACGGTCGTACTCCTACCCAGACTGTGCTGGAACACTTGCCAGGTCGTCGTTCCCTGACTGTGAAACCAGACTCGCGGCGGTCATTACAGAGCAGAAAGAGACCAGCATCCCCCTCCCCCAGGAGCAAAGCACAGAAACCCTTAGCAAAACACCAGCAAATCAAATCCAGCACCAAAGAAAGGCGCAGTCTATCTCGGGAATGCAAGGCTGGTTTAACGTTTGAAAATCAGTGAGTGCAGCTCACTCCGGTAACAGAAGTCCAAGACAAGTGCGCGATACAGTTCGACACCCCACCGTGATGGCTGGGGGGACGTCCTCCGGACACATCAGAAAGCCCGGCCGGCCCGTCCTGGCTGCTGGGAATAGGAGCGCTCACAGCCAGCAGACTGGGCCACTGTCTGTCCTTGCCCGCAGTCAGCGTTGTTAGAAGTCGTGGTGCAGGAAACCAGGAAAAGACAGACAACGCGTAAAGCTTGGAAGAAAAGTAATGACACTGTTGTTCACACACGTGATCAGAGAAGCAGAAAACCCGGTGGCCTCTGAAAACCAGCCCATGAAACGAGTGTGTGAACTTGGCAAGGCTGTAGGACACAAGGTCAGCATGAAACCAAGCTGTACTTGGTGCGCCATGACGGGATTATTGCAAGAGAAGATCTAGGAAGTACCGTCTCCAGCTGCCATGAGAGCCACCGGGGCCACGAGGGAGCCTGTCCACGGTTGCCCGGGGCGCATGGGCGGCCGACACCGGGACGCACACCTGGCCTCACAGGCAGGAAGACGCTGTTGCTGCCATGTGTTGTGTCCACACACGTGTGCAGATTCGAGGCCGTTCCTGTCACAGTGCCAGCGGGCTTTCTGGAGAAGTCAATATGCTGACTGTCAAGTGTACACGGGGAAACGGAATTTTGGAAAAGAACAAAGCTGGGAGACATACCTCCTGGTTTTACAGCTTCACTGAAAACTTGTGTGGCATTGACCTAAGCTAGAGAAATGGACCACATCTCTCCTGCCAGTGGACACTCAGCCAAGGGTCCCAAGTCAAGTCAGTGTAAAGAGGAAAGCCCGTCTTCGCGACGGAGCCGAGGTGATGGGGAGTCTGCAAGCAAGGATGCTTGGGCGCGGTTCCATCCGCACCAACTCTCGTACGAGGTGGACTGGATGGAAGCGCAGAAGCCACTCCACCTCTAGAAGGCTCGGGAGAGCGCCTTGCGGAAGCACCCCTCACAGCGAGTCGGTCCGTGTCCAGCCGAGGCGTGAGGTCACAGGCTGGGGTTTGGCGGACAAACACAAACGCCAGGAAATAAAGGTTCCCGAAGAGAACGCACTTGCACTTACCTTGGGGTAGGCAAAGACTCTCCGACAGAACACAAAGAACAGTAACTGTTAGAAAAAAAGCGTTGCTACCCGTACTTCGTTGATACTAACATTTCTCTGATCAAAACACAGCACTAAGAAGAGAGACAAACAGGGCACAGACCCAACCAAAGACTGACGTCCGGAACACACCGCGGGAGGAGGGCGGGCACCGGGCTCAAGCACACGTGGAGGACGGACGCCTGAGGAGTCCGGGCTGCGACCAGCACGTCCCATGGGTGGGCACCTCGTGGGGCACGATGCTGGCTCGGGGACGGGATGCAGCCTCAGGAAGGGCAGTTGGCCAGTCCCCCTGTGAGCCGGCCTTGCACTCCTGCGGGTTTGCCGGCAGAAAGGAGAGCCTGCGTCTGCACGAGGGCTGGCACGCACCCGCACGTCTGTTCACGACAGGCAGACCTCGGGACAACCATGGGTCCGGCGACACAGCGTAAATAATGGTGCTGGGGGCGCGTTCATAAGAGGCTGTGTGTGGACATCCGGGGACAGGCAGAGCTGCTGCCGGCTGCAGCTGCCTCCTGCCCAGCAGGGCCTGGGCACACCTGGGAAGGGGTCCCCAAGAACGTTCTGCGGGAGGAGTGGCTGCATCCTGCACGGGCAACGGACACCAACGTATGCGGTTGTCGGGACCCACGGGACACTCACAGGTGTTCTGTTTCACGTGGTCCTTGAGCCTGTCATTCAGAGCGTGTCGTGGGTTTCCTTCTCCCACACAGGACTTGCTGGCAAAGGCAGCCCCAGCCCTGGGGGACCGCGGCCCGGAGACCACCGACGCCCGGCAGACGCCACGTGTGGGGCGCGGGCTCCGGGGCAGGCGGCGCGCTTCTCTCTTTAGCCTGACCCATGCATTTGTGCCGGGGCCCCTCGAGGCTCCAGTGCCGGCTGGCGGCGGGACAGAGTGTTTCCAGGCGCACGTGGAATGTAGGCCCCCATGTCTGCTCCTCACCGAAGCGGTCTGCTCCCTCAGGGTCCGAGCCGTACCCCTTGGGGGACTCGCCCCGCTTCTGTGAGAGGGAGAAGGGGCTGTGGCGGGGAAGCCCCCCCAGCTGCACCCGGGTCGGCTCTTTCCTTGGGAGGCGCAGTGGCTGCCTCGGGTGAGTAACCTGGAGCTCTCTGGGAAGCAGTTCCGTGTCTGGGTGCCCCCCTCCTGAGGGTCTGGGTCCCGGCCGGCACTGAGGGGACAAGAGAGGTGCTGCCAGCCACCTCGAGCTTCTGACCAGGGGGAGAAGTCAGGACCCTTCCTCGGACTCCTACTCCTCCGGTAAAACCGCGTCAAACGTAATGAAGCAAGTGTTGCATGCCCCCACGAAGGCCAGCCCCGTGTGGCGGTCACCGGGTCCTTGCCGTCCCGGGACCCCGCTCTGAGAGGAGAGCGCGTCGTCGCGTTCACGCGGACAGCAAGGCGAGGGGCTTTCCCACGAGAGCGCGCGGGAGGCCGGACCACACTCCGGCTCGGGGGTGCTCGGGGGGTGGTGCTGGGAAGAACAGTTGGTGGTGCTGTGACCTCTGTCCTCAGCTTCAGCCCCTGCCCACGGCCCCACGCTCCGTCCCTCGGCTCCTCTCTGCCTCAGAACAGCCTGGGCCTAAACGGGCAGCGAGGCCTCGTGGCTCGTGAGTGCCTGCGGTGCTCCCCGCCGCTGCTGGCAGCCCCGCACGGGCCGGGGCAGGAGGAGACGACACGGCACCGTCAGTCACCCCCCACACACACAGCGCCGTGTCCCCGGCACCTGCCGGCAGTGCTGACTGTGCACCCTGCACGCCGAATCCTGGGGTGGCTTCTGCACCGCTGTCCCTGGGCCGGGAGAGTGCTGGCAGCACCTGCCACGGTGGGAGTCTGAAGGGGCGAGGTGCGGTGGGCCAGCTCGGTCCCGAGAGGAGCCCAAGTGGTCCTGTGACCCCAGTGCCAAACAATAGCTAGTGACCCTGACCCTCACATGCACCCAAGACGTAGACGTCCCCCCCCACTCGCCTGCTCAGCCCCCAGAAGAGAGGGATGGCGGGAAGCCCTAGTGGCGTCCCAGACTGCCAGGCCTGCCTACAGGAAGAGTGGCATATCCTTCTCAGCCCATGACCCCATTAGTGTGCGCAGCCCAGGGTCATCGAGCCTTCTGGAACTCGGAGGGGAGAAGCCCCAGCATGGCCCAGCCCCCGCGTTTGCAGAGGGAGGAGGCAGGACTGCCCATGGGAGAGCGGGATGCCGTGTGCACTCAGGATGGGGCTGCTGCAGACGGCTCCCCGCGTCTGGTGCCCCCACAGGCCCGGCAGCACAGAGAAACGGAGGTCCTTCCTGCGCCAAGGCCTTGGGCTGCCTGTGTCCAAATGGGGGTGTCAGAAGCATGTCCTCGGACCCGTGAACATCTGGAGAGGCCCGTCCACGTCCCTGGGCGGCTGCCTTCGTGTTCCTGCCTCCCCCTCACTGCTCCCAGGCCTGAGGCTGCCCCAGCAAGCCTGGAATGTTCCAGGACCTCGCACCCTCCCTTCCCCAGAGAGCAGGCATGGACAGCTGTGGTCACGTGGCTCTCTCTGGGTCTGGCCTGGTACTGGCTCGTCTGAGCCATTTTTTCAGAACTAATTTTGGGCTGAAAAAGGCTGACAGAAGCTTTTGTTCCTTTGACGCTCACTCAGGAAGGAAAAATCCGTGGAAAATCTGACATGTGCACTACAGGGAGAAGTCAGCGGATGGGGAGGAATATAATTACTCTCCGCTCCCGGAAGAATGTCTCAGATCTTTAAGTGTCTCGCATCAGCTTAGAACTTGAATGACGTTTTAATTATTTTGTTTTTTTCTTCTCTGCCTGGTTTGAGTCTCTAAAGAAACCCACTCTTGGATTCCGAGGGGTGCGGGGAGCAGAGCCTTGCTCACGGGGCTGTCGCGTGACAGCAGCTGCTCTCCCGCCCCGGGAGGAAGGACGCACTCGGGTCTGGACCGCAGGCGCGCAGGTCTTCCTGCGTGGCCCACAGAGGGGCACCCAGGGGCTGTGTCTCCCACATCCCTGTGCCCAAGCAAACCCAGTTCCTGGAAGGACAGGACTCGTGTCTCCAAATAGCACCACCCAGGTGCCTGGCGGCTGCAGCTCTACATGGGGGCGCACAGGCCCCCCGAGGGGCCGGCTGGCGGGGGCGGCCGAGCACAGCGAGTACACGACCTGGTCCGAGCAGCTGGTGGTCAGGGCTCGGGACACCGGGGTTTTCGGAGCTCTGGGACGTAGGTTTGTGATCCGGCCGTTGGCTGCATGTTGAGCTCCTGCCGAGCCCCTGTGCGTGGCCGGAGCGTCATTTCTCGGGCTTTGGAGGTTCCAGGGCCTGCCACGTGTCCCTGGGACTTCTTGTCACATCTTGTCCCTGCCTCTTTGAGTGTTGCTGTGTCCATGCCGCTCCCCACTCAGCACCCGTGTTGCCCCCCAGCACATCCTGTGGGCTCTGCGTCCCAACTCCTGGGTGGTCCTTCTGCCCAGACCGCCACAGGGCTGACACAGGACCATCTTGTCCCCGCTCAGAGCCCTCACCACCCCAGGGTCCTTCCCTGCGTTGAAGTCCCATTTTACATGGCAGCGGGGCCACCACCCAGGTCTGCATCCACTCAGCTCGGCATTGCCGCGAGGCTGTGCTGCCCACGGGACTAAAGCCCGTGGTCACGGGGTGTCCGTGAGAAAGCAGAGCTGAGGCTCCCGCGGCCACCCCTCCTGGCGGCCACCCTCTTGGCCTCAGCCCTGACCTCAGCCCTGGCCAGCTCCGTCCCTCCCCAGACCACACTGACATGGTGGCCCCGGTGACCACGGGCATCGTCCACCACAGCCTTTCCTGGTCTTCTCTGCTCCACACGCGCCAGTCCTCGGCACCCCTCGCCCCCGCCGCCTGGCCCGTCCATGCCGTGCCCCGCGCTCCTCCTCCGGCTCGTCCCGCTCCTCCGTGGCTGCCCGCCCTCCTGCCGAGGAGCCCGGCGCCCCTTCTCTGCCCACGCGGCCCCGACCAAGGCACGCCCGCTCCCGTGCCGGGCTGGGCCTCTGCGGCGGAGTCTGCTGACGGGGCGGGCGGGCAAAGCTGGCGGGCCTCGGCCGGAGCAGCGGCAGCTGTAAAAACCGGCATCGCGGGAGAGCCCGGCCCTGCCCCACGCTGGCTTCACTGGCCGCGCACCTCCTCGCCTTCTCGGAACCACGAGTCCACGTCCGGGCCCCCCAGCGGAGCTTCCAGTGCTGGCAGGGACAGCCTCCAACTTAGGAAGGGAGCCGCGAGGTCCCGAGAGGAAGGGGGGAGCAGGCACGGTGCCGGGGAGCTCGGCCGCAGATCATTCGGGACCCTCCGCTTCCCTGGACGCTCGGGGGCGCGGGCACCCGGTTTCCCCACGTGCTGCAGGGAGGTGAGCGCTCGGGCTGCCGGGAGAGGATCTGCAGGTCCCGAGCTTCCAAGTCGCTCGCTGCCCTCCTGAGACACGCAGCCCCCTTCCTGGCTCCCTCGGCCTCCGGCATCCGTCCAGCCGTAGCTTTGCCTGACTCTCCGCTTTCAAAGCCTCTGAAGTGCGTTCCTGCGACGACACTCAGAGAACCGGAGTTTCAGGAAAACACAGAGGGGACCGCGTTTACCCGAGAAAGCCGGTAGCTGGACGCATCACGCGCACGTTGGACTTGGCCGTCGAGGGCCTGGCTGTGCTGTTGCTGTGGCCGCTTACGTCTCTCCTGTTATGCATCTCAGGCAGGAGACGCCCTCCCGCCGCTCCCCTGAAGCCTCTTGGGTTGCACATCCCCGGGACCACTGGCAGCCTCAGGAGTGGCTCACCCTTCTGTCTGTCTTGCCTTGGCAGGGCCTGATCAAGATCCGGGGGGACCGGTGCTGGCGGGACCTCACCTGCATGGACTTCCACTATGAGGTAAGCTGCACGGCGGCCACCGACCCAGCTTCCTGTCCCTGCCCACCCCATCCAGGGGCACCGGCCCCCGTACCACAGGCACAAGCCTCTCGGAGGCCCCAGCTCAGTTCATGGAGGCTCCTCCTGCTTGCTCCCTCGTCCGGGCACAGGCAGGTCACCCGGGGGCTTGCAGGACGTCCCGTGTGCTGGGCTGGCGGGGGGGTTCTTGGCCCCCGCGGCTGTGGTCCAGGGGTCCATTCTGGCTGTGGGCACTGGTCCCTCCACCACTGCGCATGGTCCTGCCCAGGTACCCCCCGCTCCTGGCATCGGGGCTGCCACACATGCCTCCAGCAGGAGTACACAGTGGGGAGCTGCTCTGCCACATACCCCGCCCCCCAAATCAGGGCACATGGACGCAGGGGGGGGGGGAGGTGCAAGTCCTGCTGTCCTCAGAGGCCCGTGGCCCCCTCCCCCACCTCGACCCCCAGTTTTAGGCAGTCATCTTCCCCGCCCCCCACTCCCTGGGACCCCACCCAGGTCCAAGCCCCTCCGGACGTTCCTGTCCCTGCTGCCGGCTCACATGTTTGTGGGGGGCTGGGACCGTGTCTCCCTGTGAGGGCGCTTGGGTCAGAGCGACCTCATCCACTTGTCTGTGGACACAGCGAATGCCTGTCACGGTGTCCTCTGCCCCTTGTCGGCCACAAAAACACTGGTGCCTGGAGCGCCACCTTCAGATGGGACACTTGCTCCCTGTCTCCTGCTCACGGTGACGCAGCGGCTGTCCTGTAAACGCTGCTGGGACCGCCCCACGCCTCCTGTGGCTTTCCAGTCCTCAGTGTGTCAGAGCTGCTGCCTCCCGAGTCCTGGGTGCGTCTGCGGCTGTCACCTGTTACCCAGCCTGGCAGCAGGGACGTCCCACGGGGGTGTGTTTGGCAGGGAGATCAGACTGGGGAGATCCGACTGGCGATCTCTCCCATCCCACCAGACTTCCCTCCCCTCCTGCCCAAGGGCCCGTGAGTCCCTCCCTTGGTTCCGGAGCCAACGCCCTGTGTGCTATGCCCGTGGCCTTGGGTGCAACCGAGGGCACAGCTGGGGCTGCTGAGCCGTGGCCCCCACCAAGCACAGCGGAACCTTCCTCTCGCGTTCCCACACCAGCCCCAGCACCGGAGGCTTCTATATGTCTCTCCAGCTGGTGGGTCCGACCTTTAACCGCAACCCCAGGACACGGTTACCAGCTGTTTTGTACTGTAACTGGGGGAGGGTCTGGTAACCCGGAAGTAATTTGAATCAAGGTTGACGTTATCGTGAAAGCTATGGATGTTCACTTGGCAGAAGCCGTGACTCGGTTACCTCTGGCGGGGCTGGGGCCTCTGTGCTCTGGGCCCCGGCGGTTTTACTGATGTTATAGGAAGAGTATGTTTTGTGTGTGTCCTGCGGACTGGGTGAGTCGGCACTGGGGCCCGGAGGGGAAGGCCGTCTGGCGTGTGCTCCTGGTGTAGCCCTTGCCCTGGGGTCACCGGGAAGGGCAAGCCCCGCCAGACCAAGGCCAAGTCTATGAGATGCAGGGACAGGGCGTCAGGGTCAGTGACGGTCGCTGCTACAAGTACTCAGATTTGAGCCCAGGTCCGTGTCACTCCCTGCTCTTCGTACAGACCCGTGCTGCCCACCCTCCCACGGCCACACTGGCTCACATGCTCCTAAGGAAGCGACCTCACAGCTTGACTCTGTTTCCCCCACTTGAGTAACAGCCCCGAGGCTGTGGTCAGATTCGTGGCCCGCGTACTAGAGCGTGCGCTCGGGGAAGCTGGTCTGTCGGCGTGCCCGAGTTCCCAAACAGGTGGGGCCTTTGCACATGGTTTTCGGTTACTCCTTTCTGATTTAGTTCACCATTATCAGAGATGGTGTGTGTCACAGTCGATTTCAGACCTGTGTCATGGCCCGGAGCGTGGCCTCAGTGAGCGCTGCCTTTGAGCCCACCCCAGGAACATCCGGCGCTGCGCGAGTGCTCGCGAAGTCGGGCTGCGGGCTCCGCGTCTCCCGGTCTCCCGCCCCGCTGTCCGCTCGTCCTAGTACGCTTGAGAGAAGGGCCCGAAATGTGCAGCAGTGACTGTGGGCGCGTGGGCCCCAGCTGTGGTGTCTGCCGCCTGCGCGGTGGGTCTAGAAGCTCTGGTACGAGGTGCCTAAGTGTCGGCGCCCTGGGGCCTCCTGTGATCCCCAGTGGCCTTAAGAAACCATCTTCCGTCCCTGGTCTCGGTGCTTCTGAGGTCTGACGGCCGCCCCCGCGCACCCTCGCCTCCGAAGTGTGCCTCTCACAGGCCGCTGTGCCGGGTCTTGTCTAAGGGGGGGGTCTGACAAATTCAGCCCCCCCCTTTTTTTTTTAAATTTTATTAGTGCGGGGCGCCTGGGTGGCTCAGTGGGTCAAGCCTCTGCCTTCGGCTCAGGTCATGGTCTCAGGGTCCTGGAATCGAGCCCTGTGTCGGGCTCTCTGCTCAGCAGGGAGCCTGCTTCCCTCTCTCTCTGCCTGCCTCTCTGCCTACTTGTGATCTCTGTCTGTCAAATAAATAAAATCTTTAACAACAAAAAAAAAGATTTTATTAGAGCGTGAGCAAGCGGGGGAGGGGCAGCGGAGCGGGGAGCCGGCCGCGGGGCCCGAACCTAGGACTCTGAGGTCACGACGAACCGCCTGGGCAGCCCCGGCTTCTGCCTCGCGGTGCATTTGGGCCGGCCGCACCAAGCTGCCCTTCGACCTGGTTTCCGACACCGTCGCTGGCTCCTTCTCCCATCCGTCCTTCCGCATCACCTGCGGCTTCTCTCGGGTTGCTCCGTTCTTGCCACAGCTCCTTGGCTTGTGGCTCGCGAGCGCGGACGTCAGGGTTCACGGCGCGTCTCGGGTGCATCACCGCGAGCCTCTGAGTGACGCGCTGCTCCCGTGAGCTGTGGGGACCGGCAGAGCTGTGGCCGTGATGCCCTTTCACTCTCCCTCCTGGCCCCCCATGGCTGTGGTCACGCAGTTCCTGTCCCAGAAACCGCGTGCCGCAGTGCTCCTGTGTTCGTCCACGTACTTGCCACTTCCAGGGCTGCCTGCTCTGCGCCGATCGGACCTGGCCCGCTTTCCCCACCCCACCTGCCGGACGCCCCTCACGGTGCTCGCGCGCGGGATCGCTGCCGGCGGGCTCCACTCTGAAGGCCTCTCTCCCACCTGCCTGGGCGGTGTGTGACAGGTACAGCGTGCGGGGGCAGACTGCCACCCGTCCCTCGAAAACGAGGCTGGGACCCAGCCTCTCCCCACAGTCGGGCAAGAAGAGCCCCCGCAAAGAGGGGTGGTGGGCGGCAGCTCTTGGGGGTGCCAAGCTCACCACAGCTCATCCCGGTGTCCAGTCCTGCCCCACAGCGCTGTGACTGCTCCTATCCCGTGGGCCCTGGGGCGCCCCGTCACGTTCATAGCTCGCTCCTCCTGCCATCGCCCTTCATCTGGGTGGGCGGGGGCGGCAGCCATCCAGTGGCCCGAGCCCCCGAGATGAGCACCCATGCGGCCACCGCTGGCTCTGCCTTGGCCTCACTCGGGACGGAGCCTTCAGCCCTGACATCTGGGGCCCCACCCGTCCCGAGGCCCGTGGGGAGCCAGCCGGCAGCCGTGCGCGGACACCGTCTGTCTCTGGGTTTTATCTTGAGACCCTCACCGGCCAGGTGCCAGCAGTCTCCCCTCCTGCCGTCTGGGGGCCGCCAGCAGGCGGGCGCCTCTGGTATACGAGGGAGGCCCCCCACCCCACAAACACACGGGGACTCAGACTTCCCAGCGGCCTTTCTGTGGATACCTCGGCCCCGGGCTCCACGAGGGGCAGGGGGCCTGGGCAGGCAGAGGGCTCACGACTCAGAGTCTCCTGATGGAACAGAACGCAGGAAGCTTGAGGATTTTCAGAAGTTTGTTTTTCAGACAAGAATTACAGTACACCCTTCCTGATTAAAGCCTTAAACACGTCATTCACAGCCTCCGAAATGGCAAAATGGCTGAAAAAGCCATTTCTGTGTCTTGGACTCACCCCTGAGGACCTGGAAGGGAAGGTGTGGGAACACGCATGAAGGAACGTCGCTTTCCCCAAACCCTACAACTGTTTTTATCACCCTTCGTGTTTTTCTTTTTTGAAAGTGTCTCTTCTTGAGGGAACCAGCTGTAAAGTGTTCCCGGGGTCAGGGCTGGCCGGCCGCCAGCATCCAGGCTGCACGGCACTTGGGCCATTTGGCCGCAGGGGTGAGCGTGGCCGAGCTTCCTGCCAGAGGCAGCACTGGGCACCCCTTCCCCATCTTTATGGGGTGCGATGTTCCAGACGCCGTTTCCAGGGTTTACAGCCAGATTCTACAACACAGTGGGGTTTTTCCTAGCTACAGTGCAAACAAAAATAAAACTGTCCCGAGCTTGCAGGAGCAGGGAGGCCTCGAGACCCTCCCCGGCCGAGCCGAGAGGGCAGGTAGAGCCGACACGCCCCCGCCCAGCAGATCGTAAACCCACAGGAGGAGCCCAGTCCCAGGCAGTGCAGGCGCTGGAAGGAATTCCACGCCGCGGCTAGCGTCCATCCCCAGGCATCGGCTGGCATTTCCGCAGCACAGGGGGGCCCGGCCACTCTGGGCTCACACCTGCCGACCCCGGCCCCGCCGCTCCCCCGGCCGTGCAGCTGCTCCCTGGCTGTGCTGGTGGGGGACACTTCCGCTAAGCATGGCTTCTCGGCACTCCCCAGGCGTGCGCTCAGCAGAACGGGCAGCCGCTGCTCCACAGAGGGGATACGTTTGGGCCGGAGCCCTTCTCCGAACCCTGACCTGCCCCCGCAGTGCTCTCCGTCTGGGCTCCCGCCGCTGGAGGCATGACCTGGAGGCTGCGGCAGGTGCACCGCCAGCCGGGTCCCCTCCTCTTCCCTGATCCCAGGGGCCAGCCTGCAGAGAATGCCGTGAGCCCGGCCTGGTGGACGGAGCCTTGCTGCCCAAAGGCGGGGCCGGTGCCCAAAGGCCTCAGGGGCCGCTCCGCCGCACTCCCTGGCCCGGCCAGTGTATTTCTTCCGGCAAATGCTGAAGCCAAGTCGTGCGCTCTGCCCCGTCGCCGCCCGCACCCTGGCCGGGCGCCCTCTGTGGGGAGGAACGGTCGCAGGAGGCGGCCCGCCGGCAGCTTCTCCCGGATTCAGCGAAGAGTGTGGCTTCCCTCCCCAGGCTCCAAGCAAGCGCGGCGAGTTCTGTTTCTTTTTCTTTATACACGCGTCCTACCCTCAGCCAGGCCTGCCGTCCCTGAGGAGTCCTAGAAGGTGGACGGCCGTCGCTAGGGCCTTCCCTGGGTGCGGGACGGCCCCACACCTCCAGAGACGCAGATGTGACCCAGTGGTGTGGGGACTTCTAGGGGGGTGACTGCTCCGAAGGCAAAGGGAAACATGTCCTCTCCCTGCGTCTGTGCTCGTTCCCCTCACGTGTGCATCCTGTCACCACGGTGGCCTCGACAGTAGTGTGCCTCAAGCGGCTTTACAGAAGCGAGCCCGCCGAAGACTTCGCAGAGCTGGCACCGAGACCTTTGTCCTTCTCGGCCATGTGTGGGCCGTCTGCGCTGGAGGGCAGAGCACACGCGGCTGCCTGTCTGGAGACCCCGTGGGCCAGTGAACGGGAAGGCCGCGTCACAGGGACACGCGCTGCACTTACCCGCCCAGGGGCAGGGGCCGCCACATGTCCCGTCCACCAAGTGTCAGCCACACGTCGTTCCTGGGTTGCTCAGCTGGGGACCTGGTGTGGCAGAAGCCTCAGGAGGGAGCAAACAGGGCTCAGAGGTCGCATGGTAGGGGCCCTTCGTGCTCACAGGAGGGAACAGGTGTCGGTGGCCGAGAGCCCCTGGGGTAGACGGGGAGAGACCTGTCTGCCCCCCCGTGCTGCAGAAATCCGCTCAGAGTGCGGGGGGCGCACAGCCCTGTGAGCGAGACAGCGCGGGCGCGGTCTGCCCACGGAGGAGCCCAGAGACAGTGACCCTCACGGCCAGGCTGAGCGCCTGCTCCCGGCCTCCCCTCGCAGAGACCAGAGCTCCTCGGGGAAAGAGAGGCACCGAGGAGCAGCGGCAGCAAGGGGTTCTGGTGACCCTGGAACATCTTTAGGGCCAGAAAGTGGGGAGTCTCTGTAAGGGCCGTGGACACGTCAGAAGTGGCTGTGAAGAAAGCCCACGTGGCCCCATGAGTGCTGATAAACGGGCTGGAGGCACACTTGGCCTTGCGGTGGAAAGCCAGCTAACAAAGGCAGAAGGAACAGTGGACCCGAAGTCACCAGTCAGTGGCCAAGGGAACCCCAGATTCTGGCGAGAACCGTCACCGGATGCTGGAACACAGGAGGCTGCTTCTGTCCACGTCACAGTGCCAGGCGGGGCCCGACGGACACCCCCCAACCGAGAAGTCCAGGCGCAAACCACCATGCCACCCTGGGTCCCCTGGGACAGCCCCGTCACCCCTGTGGGCCTCCTGCCAAGAGCATGTGCCCCAGACCCCCCCTGAGGGACACAGGGCATGTGAGCTTGGCTGTGTCCTCACATTCAGATGAGAGGCTGGCGAGCTGCGGGACTGCAGGCGACATGGCCTGGGGCCGCCCTTACACCGGTCAGGCCCACGGGCGCAACGGCCCGTCGCTGGTTGTGACCGCCCTGCCGCGGGGCCGAGCCGCCCACTCGTCGCCGCTCCTGCGGTGGGAAGCGGGAAAGCGTGGACGCGAAGTGTGCCACTCGGGGGTTTTCTTTCCTGTTCTGACTTTCCTCTAAGTCAGAAATTGTGTCCGAATGAAAAGTTAGCAAGGGAAGCAACTGGACGGGACAGTGGCCCTTGGCAGCCGTCCTTCCTGGGGCCATCTCCGGCCCCGAGTGGCGGGCGGGGGCGGTCAGCCGAGGGCTGCTGTGCACGCATCTTCCTCCCGCGGCCTCTTACCCGATCCCGCCGCCCCGCGTGTCCAGGCAGGAGGCTCCGTGCCCCGGGGGCAGCACAGGGCCGGCGCACCTGGACCCGCGGGCACAGGCACCTCCTTGTGTCCGGGGTTGGGGGGGAGCACGCCCAGGGTAGGGGTAGCAGAGCCTGCAGCCGGGCCGAGCTGGGGAGCCGGGTGTGGCCGGCGCGGGGCGGCAGCGGCAGGGGCTGAACCACCTGTGACGAGTAGAAGCCGTTTTGTACCAGAAACACGTTTGAGTTTCAAAACTGGAACCAGGTCAGCCTAACCACTATTGCCCGTTGTCCCTGTGGCCCCAGCACTCGCCTCACTCAGATGGCGACGTCATGGCCACACTGGGCGGGCGTGGAGAGAAGTCCCCGGGGAGGAGAATGGGGCACACGAGGGGCTTGTGTTCAGAACCCACAGTGGCGACGAGAGGAACCAGACCACGCACCTGGGCTGGGCCCCCCCACACCTGCTTTTGGACGCCCTGGGTCCCAGACCTGGGTGGGGGTGGCGGGTGAGCCGGGCCGCACGTGGTTCCTGGAATCGGAGCGCTCTGGGTGGTGGTGTCCTCGCTGATGGCCGCGTGTCCCCACCCGGGCATCCGGCTTGGGTGGGAGGCTCCCAGCCTTGGCTGCCGCCAGGGGTCTGGGGGAAGACAGGGCCACTGCGGTCAGAGGCACAGGGCCTGTCAGCTGGGTCCTGGGGCAGCCAGCACCACGGCTGAGTCAACACGCAGGCCTCCCAGGACGCTCCACCCCGCCCCCTCACACATGCTCGGGGGCTGTTCCCGGGAACACACACGAGGCCGGAACCCCCAGCTTCCACCGGCCTCCAAGCGGAAATCCCCGCGTGTGAGCGCTGACCCGAAACTTGGGTTCCCCTAGTGCTTATCCCTTTGCTCCTGGGTCCCCAGGACACTCAGGGTGCCCCCGGGGGTCAGCATCAGAATTAAAGGAGACCAGACAGGGGGAGGGCGCCCGTGAAATCACACCCTAAGGCTGAGACACTCGGTTCCAGGTCTGGCATCTTGGCCACAGGCATCTGAGCTGCCGGAGAAAGGTCCACGGGACTGCTCTCCCCTGAGCCTTTCCCAGCCAGGACGCTCTCCTGGGACAGCCAGTGGGCACAGGGGGGGCGGGGCCGGGGGGGGCGGGCAGAGGTCCCCTGAGGGGTGGAGCTCCAGGCTTGGCTCACGGGCCTCCTTCTGTCCCCCAGACGCAGCCAGTGCCCAACCCTGTGGCCTACTTCCTGCACCAGTCCCCATGGTGGGTCCACCGCTTCGAGACACTCAGCAACCACTTCCTCGAGCTCGTGGTGCCTTTCTTCCTCTTCCTCGGACGGCGGATGCGCACCCTCCACGGGGCCTTACAGATCCTGTTCCAGGTGAGCCCACACCTGCGTCATCCCTGTAACTGCATCCCCGAGAGGAGTCTCCACTGGGAGGACAGGCAGATGGCCCGGGACGTGCTCCTCCCTTGCGTCCGGGAAGCCGTCTGTGGTGGGTTCTAGGGGTGTCCTCCCAGGGGGTCATCCCTCTCCTGGGTTAGCCGTCCAGCCCTCGTCAGTCGGGCTCTGAGGCAGAGGCTGGTGCTGTTTTATGTTCACGTGGACAATGGTCCTGAGCCCTCAGCCCGCCGCCCTGCCGTCCCCTGCCCGTCCCCTGCCCCACCAGCCGTCAGCCTCAGCGCCCGTGGCACCAAGCCCACTCCCCCGTGAGCAGCGCTTCCACTGCCGCCATCCGGGGCCTCCACTCTCTGGGCGTCTCCTTTCCCTCAACTGGGGCATCTGCTCGTTGATTCCCAAGAAGAACTCCATTGGGACTTGTGAATTCCTTGTAATTTATTGATTTTTTTTAAGATTGTATTTGACAGAGACAGCGAGATACGGAACACAAACGGGGGAGTGAAAGAGGCAGAAGCAGGCTCCCAGCTGAGCAGGGACCCTGACATGGGACTCGATCCCAGGACCCGGTCATGACCCGAGCTGAAGGCAGACACCTAACAACTGAACCACCCAGGCGTCCTGTTGCCTTGTAATTTAAATTCAGGCAGCCGACCTAGAGGTCGTCATTAGCTTTGGAGACGTAGTGTCCAAAACTCATGGATTCTGATTGCTGTCATAGCTGCTGTCCTTGTGGGGGGACAGCTCACAGAGAAGGGCACGGAGCGTGAGCATTCTGGGACGCGTGTGCCCTGCCTCGCCTGCCCACGGGGAGAGCCGCGGGCCGTGGGCCGGGGAGGGCCCTCTGCCTCGGGCTGTGCCTCCTCCCTGAGTGTGTCCCGTAGTTGGCTGATCTGTTGTTCCATCGGTGGAATTTCCGGGTGTTTCCAAGTCTTTGTGGTAACAGATAAGGCTGCGGGGGGCATGTGTGTGAAGGAAGGCTCATGTCCAGGCGGGCGTGACTGCCGTGGTACCGTTGTCATATCTAGAGCAGCGAGTTGTGCAGACGGACAGCACATTCAGGAGCCCAAATTTATTAAAAAGTCAGCGGCTGCGAGGGGGCTTATGCGCTCTAAAATCTCGCAGCCCCAAATACGCTCGGGGTAGACGTATAAAGGCACGAACCACATCCTGTTGCCAGTTTCTAGAAACGGCCAAGTGTAGTACAGAAGCAAACGCGCGGGGTTAAGCAGGCATTCAGGGTGGGGGCGCCTTCCCCGTAATCACTAGGTCTGCGGCATTTTGCAGTTTCTTGTTAAGGTTGCAATGACACGGGCGTAGGGACGCGATATGTTACGAAACGCCCACTACTTGTAAACGCGCCGTGACGTACACTTAGTGTGTTTCCTAGGGGTCTCACCGTCCCCTGCCCTCCGGCCCCCGACCCCCACTCGCTTCACCTCCTCCCCGACTGCGCTGTGTGTCCACCTTTGCCCTGTCGGCTGTCGTGCGGCCGAGGGCCTGACGGCGGGTGGTGGCGCGCCGGATCCGGCGGGAAGCCCCGGCAGTGTCACGGGACTGCCTTCCTGTCCTTGACCGCAAGGCTGGTCGCTGCGGCGGCTGTGATGGGCGCAGGAGCTCTCGTCCGCACTGGAGTGTGTTCGTACGAGGCACCTTGTTTTTTTGACACTGTAAACGCAGTCTTTAACTGAGACGTCTTCCTCCGTGCTGCCCGAGTGTGCCAATGCCGCGGACACTGCCGTCGTCGCGTGCGCCGGCCTCTGCGCCGGTCAGTCCCGGTCGGCCGTGTGCTCGCCCTGCGGCAGTTCCCGGAGCAGCGGCGCACCGGCAAGTCGAGCTCCGCGCACCTGCTCCCTGTGGCTCGGGCGGTCCGGGCCCTGCCCCCTGTCCCGGTGCTCGGGCAGCCAGCGCCGGGTTCCCGCGTGCTCTTGAGGGCCCCAGCGGGGAATGCCGGGGTGGGCCACCTTCCCCAAGTCCCGTAAGTCCCGTCTGTTTCTGGTTTCCTTGGGCTATTTTTAGTCACCGAATTAAACACATGGTTCTCTCTGCACCCGCTGTGAGAAGGTCACTTCGCGCTCCCGAGTGGCCGACGCGATCCATCACGGTTCACCTCCCAGGACAAACGCTTCTTCGGTCACCCTGCTTACTGTGATGCGTCCGGGGGTCTGCCTGGCTGGCGTGGGCGTGCACCACGCGTGGCCGTCGCTGCAGGCCGTGCGGTGGTGGCGGTGACCTGCCCGGCTGTGCTCCCGGCAAGCAGGACAGAGGCAGGGGACGAAGGACTCGGCCCCTGGGGCTGGTGGTCGGGCCGTGCCCCCGTTTCTTCTGAAGGCAGGCGCGGCAGCAGATGTCCTGGGAACGGGGCTGCGTGGCACAGCAGAGCAGCTTCCTTAACAGAGCAGCCGTCTCAGCTGGCATCTTCAGACTTTCACATCTCTGCGTTCCCTCATGTTCCTTTCGTCGTTCTCAGCGTCTGTTTTCTGACTCATCAGTCACACACGTGGCTTCCTGCGGGTGAACGAGTGCTCCCTGCACAGACTCCACGCCCAAATTTCACCCCCGTGTGCCCCGCGGCCACAGGAGAGCTCAGGCCCGGGCCTGCCACCTGCTGTCGCCCCCAGTGCTTCAGCCGCTGTTGGAGTAATGCACTTGTGGACGGTCACGGATCTGCAGAAAGACGCAGCGCAGAGCGTGGACGGTCCTGATGTCACTGTCACGTGACACGGCGGTAGAGGGTCCGCACGTCGGTGTGTCACGTGACACGTCGGTAGAGGATCCCCATACCCGTGTCATGTGACACGTCAACTTAGGAGCCCAGAGGGACACCTGATCACCAGCGGGATTATAAGACTTAGCTGCAGGGTCACCGGCGCTGTGCATCCTCTGGGTTTGGACATGTCTAGTGACAGGTGTCCGTCGCACTGTCGGTCAGAGTCCCCCCACTGCCCTGAGAGCCTTCTGTGCTCCCGGACCCCTCCCCGCCTCGAGCCCAGGGCAGCCCCTGACACTTGGCTGTCGCCGTAGCTCAGCCTTCTCCAGGGCGTCCCGTGGCTGTGGGCGTCCAGGAGACTCGCTCTCCAGACGTCCCCTCACTTAGCAGCGCACGCTCGGCGGTCCTCGTTTTCCCGGCTGAAGCACTCATTTTCACCGCGGAGTAACCCTCTGCGGTCTGGGCGCGCCACAGTTCACGCGTCAGCCAACCAGACTTGGCTCGAGGGCGGCACCCCGCCCCCCCCAGATAAGGGCCCCCCCGGTAGGCAGGGGCGCATGGGCCACGTGCCTGCCGCGCCCATCCTGAGCCCCGTGCTCTCACGGTCCCAAGCCAGCAGAAGGCGACTCCGGGCCGGCTCGAGCGCCCCTGACAGGGTCCACCAGTGTGGGTACCACCTCGTGCTGGACCCTCCCCTGCCGTCCCAATTCCAAGGTGACTCAGACGATCCGGCCCTGCACAGCCGTGCCGGGAGTGGGGCTCTGTGTGGCTTTGTGGTCGCCATGGCCAGAGACAACTGCCTGGGGAGGGTATTGTGGGGCATTTGTCAGCCCCCTGCCCACCTTGGCTGCTTTTCCAGGCTGCGGACTGCTAGGGACCCTCTCCAGGCTCGAAACCTGCCTGGGCCTGGGGGAAGCAGTGTTCGCCTCCCGCTTTCTTTCCCGAAAACCTGACGGCCGGCTTCGACGAGTACCAAGGAGCAGCCAGTTGTCCTGTCACTTGAAAGAGTAAGTGAAGGAGGTTTGCGACCCCGGGGCAGACTCCACTCTCCGACCCGGGACCCTCTGAGTGCCCTTGTCCACAGAGCATGTGGCGGGAGTCCTGGAACATCCAGGCCGGCAGCTGGCTAGCTGGACCCGGCTCGGCAGCAAGTCCGAACCCCAGCCCAGGCCACCAGTGTCCCCATAGCACGTGGAGGGGCTCAGGGCTCAAGCGTGGATGACTCGGCCAGGAGCAGCCTCAGGGTTGGGCCCTGACCCAGCTCTGGGGTCTGCTGCCCGGGTGGGTAATGGTGGACAGCGGGCGCCACAGGAGCGCAGGGCGGGGCCCGAGCTGGACCTTGCGGACCCGCAGCTCTGGACATTATTCCAGAAGACCAGCCCGTGCACTTGCCTTCCGTCCTCCAGAGACCTGGGGAGCCCCTGGTCCAGGCACGTCCCAGGAGTCCTCACCAGAGCCCCGGTAGCACTGCGGCTCTCTGGGCTCCAGTGCGCTGCCCGGCTCTCCAGAGCAGAGAGGACGGCCGGACAGCTGGTCCGCTGCCGTCCCAGGCAGTCTGGGGCTCCAGCGTGGGGGCTGCAGGGCGCAGCCTCACGGCCGGAGCTTAGCTCTCGGGGATCCCCGCGCTGTGCCGGGGGCCGGTCGCTGTGGGGAGCAGTGCGCGGCGTGGGGGGTTATGGGCAGTCCTGACGGGCCGCGCTTCTGCTCCTGCACCCGACAGCCCGAGGGACACCTCCGGATCTGTTGTTTCCGCTCATGCCTCTGGGGGAGGGCTGAGGATGTGGACATGCTGCTCTCCTCCTACACTCGGTTTACACAGCTGTTCCGGAGGGTTCTGCGAGGCCAGGGGTCTGCTGTCTACTTGGAGAGGTGCACGTGAGACTCGATGGGAGAGCTGAACTGCCCGGTCCCAGACGCCCCCCGCCTTGTGACATTAAGCCTCGACTCTGAGGGAGGGACCCTGGCAGGAGCAGCCTCTGTAAGGGAGAGGAGCGGGCGCCCCCCCTAGTGGGACCAGGTGCTCAGAGGCAGGTGGCTCCTGGTTGGAGCAGAGACCCGCCTCCCACCATGTAGGGCTCCTTCCGCCCTCTCTTTGACCGGACTCAGGATCGGGTCACGGTGAGGGCCATCACCAGGGCGACAGGCAGAGAGAGCTACCTCCCTTGGCTCCTGAGCCACGTGCCCCGAGCTGGGGTCCCAGGACACAAAGTTGCCCATGAGCATGTGTGTCCCCTGCGACGCCTGCGCTGTAAGGGAACTGATAAGACGTTCACGAGTTATTCACGCGCAGATGTGCCGTTCCTGACTCGGCGCCCCTGCGCACATCCCGGAGTCGCCCCGGGGGACCGTGCGGCGGCTGCTCGTGGGGAGAGGCCGCTGGCAGGCGTCCTCCAGTCCCCGCCCTCCTGACACTTTTACCACCGCGGTTCGGAGTCGGATGGCGTGCTGCGACGGCTGTGCCATCTGCGCGGGGCCCCGCCACGCCCCCCTGCGCTCACCATGTGACTCTGCCCCTACCCCCGCCGGTGACTTCGTAGGCATCTCCGATCCGTTCGTCACTGTCATCAAATCAGAACTCTGCGACGCGATCTCTCGGTACTTTCTCTGCCACCCTCCCTTTCCGGGACGTGGCGCCCGGTGTGTCTGTCGGGCATCCCGTCCGGCCGCGGTCTGTGCTGTGGCTCAGAGGGCGCCTCGCCTCCGGACCCTGCCGTCCCCGCTTCCGCTCGCCTCACGTCCGGGCGGGAGCCGTTCCGTAGCTCACGGGCCCTTTGCCGCTCTCCGAGCGCGTGTGGTTCTTTTCACACCTTCCGCATTTCTCCTGCTTGCGACAGCGTCTCGTGAGTCCCTCCTCCCGTTCGCAGAGGCCGCTTGGCCACGCTTATGCACCAGTTCCGGGTTTCCTCCCACCTCCGATTCTGTTCTCCTCGGCTCGCAGGTCTTCAGGCCCCGACGGGACGCCGGCCGCCGTGGGCCGTGGGTGCGGGTGCGGATGCCGTGTCCTTCTCGGTGCCGAATCCTGCCCTGCTGAGCAGCTCTCCTGCTCGCGGGTCCGGCTCACTGTACCTGGTGCGTCTGACGGAGCCTCCGAGGCAGGGCTGGCTTAGCCTTCCTTGGGGCTGGGCCTCACGGGGTCTCTGCTGTGTGCCTGGCTTTCCCCCAGGTCTCCACCCACGTCCTCTGGGAGCTTCCACGCGCCTGGGACCCCGTGGCTGGCAGACGCGAGGGCGCCCGGCCGTCCCTGCGCCTACTAGCCTGCCTGCCTCCTTCCAGCACAGTGCCAGCCCGCCGCCTTGACCTCCCCGGCATCGAGCTCTGCCCTTCGAGGGTTCCTTCTCTGGGCCGAGGCCCGCTAAATGCCTCCAGGGAGAGCAGAGGCTGGCGTGGGTCTGTTTGGCTGCCTGGGCTCAAGCGTCACCGGCCCTGTCCCCCGTCCAGCTCCAGCACTGCTCCCTCCTTCCAGGCCCTCGAGGCTTGAGAAGCCAGTCGCCCTGGGTGCAAAGTCAGAGTGTTCCTGGGGCCACTGAGTGATGGCGCAGAAGGGTCGTGGCTTTGGGCCGCAGGGGCTCACTCTACTTCTCGAGGACGAAAGGGCATGGTCAGTGGTGGCCAGCCAGCAACTGATGAAACTCCCAAGTTCATGCCTGCTGGGCTCTCCTTGGCGGAAGGGGCAGGAAGGGTGTGCCCGAGTGTGGGATCGGATTGTTCCGGGGACGCAGACAGGACGGAGATGCTAGAGGAAACGGGGCACCTCAGACAGGCTCCCTGGGCTCTCCTCTGTCCCCGTCCTCACCACTGGGGGTTTGCACACAGAACTCAGGGAGGCCCGGCGCCTGGGCAGACAGGGCTCCGGGGCTCTGCCCCGTTGTCGGGGGAGCCAGACCCTGCGGCTGAGCGCTGCTCTCTCCGGACGACACCTGCCGCGCCCACACATGACCGCCTGTACCCAAGCCGGGCTTTGTTCCAGAAGGATGAGCGGGCGACCCCGCAACGCGGCGGAATGCCCTCACGTCCGAGGCCCGGCGTCCATGGGCGACTCGGCCCGCGCCTTCCGTCTTTCAGTCTAAATGCTTACACGGTCTTAACGTCCACTTCATCCCAGGACGCGAGGGACCCTGTGAGTGGGCAAGTCACTCCACTGGGGCGTCCTGGGTAAGGGCTGTCGGGAAGCCCCTGGGGCTGGTCGGCGGGTCTGCCCTCCCTCAGGGTTTCTCAGACGCACCTTCTGGCGCGGCGGTCCCATCCGCCCCACGCCAGGTCCTTCTGGGGCTCGGCTGCGACACTCGGGAGCGCGGGCAGCGAGCGCGCTCCGCAGGAGCGTCCGGTCAGACCGGCGGCTTTGGGCCTGGGTTGCTGTGGGCTCTCAGCGTGGCCGCGAGGGGCCGGGGGGCTGAGACCGTGTCTCAGCGTGGCTGCCGGCTGGGCTCGTCGCGCCTGGAGAGGTTGGCCCCTGGCCACGCCGCTGCTGGGCTTTCTGGTGGTGACAGTGGCCGTTGTGTCCGGGTGGTCTGACGGTCGCCGTGAGGGTTTGCCCAGACGGGCCCTTCGTGGCTAGTGCTGGATGCTGGTGGCCAGCAGCGCGAGAGGGGCTCTGAGGGGCAGGTGTGAGGGCTCCCCACCTGCCTGGCGCCCCACCCGGCACAAGCACGGGCTTCGGGCTGTGGGGGACGGAGGCAAGGTCACCGTCTCAGCAGCCATCGGGCCGTACAGAGCAGTGGAGGGAGCTACCGCCTCCACCTTCCCCCGTGGCCCCCGAGAGCTGCACCGAGACCGCCAGCCGTCGGCGTCTTGACGGGGATCCAGACAAACAAGACGTTTCCGTGAGCGCGCGGAGAGCTGCCAGACTCGGCCAGAGAGCGGCCCAGACTCCTGAGAAGAGTCGGCAGAGCCGAGCTTCGGAGACACCTGCCCGCCCGGTCACTTGCTCATGCGCCAAGGAGAGACTGGGGAGCTGAGAGGAGTGCGAGGGGCCCGCCGGCCCGGGGAGACGAGTTGGGAAGTCAGGCCCCCGGGGAGGAGGCACAGGGATGTGGCACGCAGGCGGCTCGCGCAGGAGCCCCAGGGCCCCGCCTGGGGGAGACACTGTGGCCCAGGGGCTGTTAGCGTTGCAGACAGTGAAGAATGAGAAATCATTGATTTGGGGGCTCAGAACCAAGAACACTGGGTTTCCAAATTAATCCTGGGAGAGCCGTGAATCCACACATCTCAGGTCACACCTCGTAAAACGCCGTCGTCATCCATAAAACTGACACGACCCATCGAAAGCACGGCTCCTCCTGCCAGACCCTCATTAGGCTGGCGTCTGTGACCTCCCCTTCGTCCCCGATGGCCGAGATCAGGACCCGGCTGAGACGCAGGGCCGGCTGTCAGCCGTAGGTCGCCTCCTGCAGGGGACAGCTGAGGCAGACCGGCGCCCGGCGCTGACAGGCCCGCCGGGGAGGGCGAGTGGGAGCCCGGCTCCTCGACGCCCACGCCGGGCCTCGCCTGTCCGGTCACCCGTGCGAGGGGACGGCCTGCACTTATTGGTGGACGGCCGTGGGCTTCTGAAGGTCACGTTTGTCGCAGAAATACGTCCGTTTGGTCACGCGTGCGGGTCAACTCTGGCCCTTCTCCTCCAGCCTCTGGGGCAACTGTGAGGTGTTCCGGTCTTACCGTTGTTCAAAGTCGCCGTGGAAGCACATCCGGCCACTTCCCAGCTCGCGCCTTCGCTGCTCCTGGGACCGCGGGCGGTGGCTGGTGAGCGCTGTTAACGGCTTCCCGTCCTGCCCCGTCCTGGGGCCGCCTCCACCCTTCGCGGGACTCACCCCTGGGACGGTTCTGGAACGTGCAGAGGCCCCGCTGCAGCCCCACAACCAAGTCCACGTGAGGAAGAGCCCTCGGCCTCGCAGCGCAGAGAAAGCGGATTCGCAGCGGCACGTCAGAGCCAGGGTACGTCGTCGTCCTCCGCAGCCCGGAGGAAGCCGGCGCTGCCCAGGACGCGGGCACAGCACGAGTCGTGAAGCTCGAGACGGGTAACTCAGAACCTCGTGAAAAGCAAACTCCTCCCCTTCTAGCGATGCTGTCACCGGCCACCTACGCGCCTCGCACGGGCCACGGCTGGGCCAGCAGGCACACGGGGCCCCTGGCCGGCTCCGCGGGGTCCCAGAGGTGGGACCAGGAACAAGCAGAGTGACAGGCGGCGGCAGTCAGTTCACAGGTCGTAGGGTGGGGGTTGGGGGCTGTCTGGGATGGAACCTTCTGCATTTTATGGTGGTTTGCACAAGAGTCAGCATCTGGGAAAAGCCTTTGCACTAGGTGCTTCAGAGGCACACAACCTCCCACGCGTGTCGGGAGACCGAGAGGGAAGGGCGCCAAGTGGCCGGGGACGCGCGGCTCGCAATGGGCTCGCGATGGGCTCCCGCGCCCATGCCGCTGCGGGCCGCCTGGTCGCGCCCAGACGCCTCCTTCCCGGGGCCCCCTCGGCGGCCGTGGCCTCTGACGGCTGCCTGGGCTCACAGAGCCTGGTGCCCGCGGGCAGGGCATGGGCGTGGCAGCCTCCCCTCGTCGCCCTCCAGTACCCAACGACGGTGTCGTGATCAGGCCGAAAATGTTATTTTTAAGTCACTAAACCACCTACAACATGCGCAGCTGCTAGGAGGACGCTCCAGAAGTCCCGGCTGCGAGGCGGCTTCAGGCGCAGCCCCCCGCCGGCCGGCAGCTCACCAGGCCACGGGCTGAGCGCGCAGGATGGCCCCGGCCGTCGCGCTCCGACCAGAGACTTTGCGATCTTGGTTCTTAAGACCAAGAGGCTAAGTCGTCTCTAGGGTGAGCCCCACGGGGATGCTGCTGCCACCCGCTTAGTACCAAGTCCGCAATTAGTACCAAGTACAAGCCCAGTGGGACTGGGACACGGGGGAGGCCCGCTGGACGTCTAGACCCCGTGTCACCCCAGACGCTACGGCAGCACCAGCCAGGGCTGCTCCAGGCCTCTGAGGGGACGGTGGCCTGCCCCAGCTCATGGTGCCCAGAAAGTGGAGGAGATCGGGCTCCACGAAGCCGCACGGAAGGGAAGGTCAACCATGCCTGTCCCAGCACGTGCCCAGGTCCAGGCCGGCCTCACGCACGGTCACTGGGGACATGGTTGGGGGGCTGCTAGATGTGGAGGACAGGGCGGCCAGACGGGCCCCCTCACCCCTGACTTCCGGGTGCGCAGAGCCTCGTCCGCCTCCCGCAGGACTGGGGACACCCACGCGATGGCCACGCGAGGTCACCATCGTGATGGCCCCACACACGAACTCCAGCACCAGGCCGCACAAAGCCGCCTGCTCCCGGGTCTGTGGGTAGGCGTCGGGCAGCCCCAGAGGCCAGAACTGAGGTGTCCGCAGGTTGGGGCCCCCCAGGGCTCTAGTGAGAACCGTCTCCGATCAGCGGAGGCATGGACACGCACGGGGCCCGGCCCTCCAGGCGCCCCCCCACACCTGCAGGGCGGCTGCCACGTCCTCCACAGAGTCCGCCACGGGCCTGGGCTCAGGCACCGCCCCGTCCCCTCCAGGTGGTCCTCGTCATCAGCGGGAACCTGAGCTTCCTGAACTGGCTGACCATGGTGCCCAGCGTGGCCTGCTTCGATGACGCCGCCTTGGGGTTCTTGTTTCCCTCCGGGCCCGGCGGCCTCAAGGACCGAGTCCTGAAGCTGCAGGAGGAGGCCGCCCGAGGGCTCCGGCCCCCCCCGAGATACGGTGAGTGGACAGCCGAGCCACAAGCGAGAGGCCCGGCTTGGGAGTGAGGGGCCACCGAGGGTCCGAGCCCCGGAGCAGAGCTCAACCCACCGTCCCCCTCTCTGCCCCCGACCAGGCTGCATGGTGCGGCGGGCGGTGCATGTAGCCCTGGGCGTCCTGGTGGCCTGGCTCAGCGTCCCCGTGGTTGTCAACCTGCTGAGTCCCACGCAGGTCATGAACACGTCCTTCAACCCCCTCAGGATCGTCAACACGTACGGCGCCTTCGGAAGGTACAGGCGCGGCAGCTCCTTGCCCCGTCCCCCGCGCGCACACGCGGGACCCGGGGCCCTGAGGGAGCCCCCCGACCCTCCGTGTGCCAGAGCCCCCTCCTCGGTCTCCCCACAGCATCACCAAGGAGCGCACAGAGGTCATCCTGCAGGGCACGGCCAGCCTCAACGCCAGCACGCCGGACGCCGTGTGGGAGGGCTACGAGTTCAAGTGCAAGCCTGGTGACCCAGGGCGGCGGCCGTGCCTCGTCTCCCCCTACCACCACCGCCTGGACTGGCTCATGTGGTTCGCGGCCTTCCAGGTAAGGGCCTCTGCTGTCCTCCCTACCGCTGTGTTCCCAAGGCTGCAGCCCCCACGGTGGGGACACCCGAAGTGTGGCTGGGGGCGGTGCGGTCACTCCCTCATGGGACCACCCCCCAGCCCGCGTCTTCCTTCTGGGTCTTTCCCTCGGTGTTCTCTGCAAGCACGGGCCCTGCCTCTGGGCGGCAGTGCCTCCCCCCCCAGGTAGGGGTCTCCGCACTGCCTGGACCCCCTCGCACAAGGGTCTGAGGATGCAGAGGGCCACGGTGTCACTATCAGCGATGGCAGGACAAGCCTGGTAGGGCTGTCCCGGTCCTGTCTGCCTGTGCAGACTGTCGCTCACGTGAGACCCCCAGGGCCAGCAGGCGACAACACTGAGAGGCCACCACCTCTCCCCCCGAGAAGGGGGCCGCCGCAGGACCCCCCTCCCGCCAAGAGGAGCCATCTGCTGACACCTGCCCAGTGAGCCAGAGCAGGGCACGAGTGTGGGCCCACCAGCCAGGAGGGCTACCCCCTGCCACACCTGAGGGGGAGCATGCGGGGAGCTGAGGGCCCTGGGCCCACAGCTGGGTTGCCTCCCCGCAGAGGGCTCCCTGCGTCCCCGGCTCCGCCTGGAGCCAGCACCCTCTCCCTTTCTCGCCCCAGACCTACGAGCACCACGAGTGGATCCTGCACCTGGCAGGCAAGCTCCTGGCCAACGACGCCACGGCTCTGTCCCTACTGGCCCACAACCCTTTCGAGAACAGGGCGCCCCCCAGGTAGGACTCCCCTCCTGCACGGGACCCTTGTCCACTGCAGCCTCTCGGGTCCCCTCCTCCAGAGGCGCCCGCAGCCAGCTCGGAACCCCTGCGAGCGTGCCCACGGGTGCAGGTCCCCCACGCTGGGAGCCTCCAGCAGCTGCGGCCGGTCCTCAGTGCCTGCGGGCTCTGGGGCTGAGGGCCCTTTTGCAGACGTCACCTGGGTCCCCACGGTCCCTATGCCGGGTCCATGTGCCACTCCGAGGAGTGGCAGCTCTGCAGGCAGGGAGACAGGCCGCCTGACGCGGGGTCTCCCCTTGCAGGTGGGTCCGGGGAGAGCACTACAGGTACAAGTTCAGCCGCCCCGGGGGCCGGCACGCCGCCGCAGGCAAGTGGTGGGTCCGCAGGAGGCTCGGGCCCTACTTCCCCCCGGTCAGCCTCCGAGACCTGAAGGACTACTTCCAGTCGCGGGAGTGGCCGTACCCCGAACTGCCGTAGGAGCGGCCCCGGGCCTGCGTGCGGACCAATAAAGCAGGAGCCTGGCTGCTGGAGTGAAGGCTCGTGTGCCCGGGCCCCGCTGCCCTGCGTCCTGACCGCTTGGAAAGCAGGCTCAGAGAAGAGGGGCTCCCCGGGCCAGCGTGTCCCCTCCTTTCCTCCTGAGTTTATTACACGGAGGCCCCGTAAGGCCCCTGACCCCGTGGTGTCCACCAGCACCGGCCACACAAGGGAGGGCTGGTCCCCAGTCAGGTCCTTCTGCCCAGGCAACTGAGCCCCATTCGCGGCCTGGTGCGGCCCCAAGGAAGCTGCCACTCCCTGTGCTCTCGGCCCCCGTGGCTGTCCCCCCACATCCAGGATAGGCCTGGGAAAGGGAGAGGCCAAGGCGGCGGGTCCTCCCCTCATGCCCGCCCCCTTCTCAGAACCTTCGTGCCTCCCCAGGGGGGACGTGTCCGGCGTCCGGAGGCATGGACAGAAGTCCCTTGTTCCTCCTCCGGTGGGCCACCTCCTCCCCCTCCTCTTGACCACGTCCCCCCCGCCCCGACTCCCTGACCTGCGGAGGGGGCTCAGCTGGGGACACCGGGCCTGGGCCCTGGGCGGGGCTGCGGCGGGGCTTCCGGGCCCTCTGCCGCCTGACGTGGGTGCGGCCCCAGTCTTAAGGGCTCCCACCAAGGGCCGCACCCCTGCTGCACCAGCGGCCCAGCCCCTGCCCCAGTCACCCCTCCCCTCTCCCGCAGCTCCCCTTCCTCCCTCCCCCCACCCAAAACCGCCCGGAGGGCCAGGCTGCTCCAAGGAGGGTCCCGGCGGGAACGCGGTGGTTCAGGCAGGAGGCCCGGCCGAGGTGGGCACAAGCGCGGGTCTGTGTGCGGCGCCCGCCCCCAAGAGCCTGCCCGGGGGGCCGGCCAGTCCAGGTGCCAACAGAGAGGCCGTGTTCCTGCTCGCAGGGAAACAGGCTCCCAGTGTCTGTCTCGGAACAGACGCAGCCTCAGACGGGGAGCCCGGAGCCAGCAAGTCTGCCCGCGGCCGCCGCACGGAGCAGAGCACCGGCCCGTCGTGGCCTGGGCGGCCCTTCCTGGGGGGCCGTCCCGGGGGCTCTGCCGCTGGCCGGGGGCACCAGAGTGGGCAGGGGCCCAAGGAGCTTATGCCTTGGCCCAGGAGGCCACTGCCTGCCCTCACTGCACGCCGGGCTCCCTGCCCCCCGGGGCCTCAGAACCCCTGCCTGGGGGCTCCTCTCTGGGCCTCCGTCCGGCTCGGCACCACCCCCCGGCCTCCCCACACCCTTCAGAAGGCCTCGTGTCCCGAAGGCGCCCCTGTCCCAGGACAAGACAGACATCTGCTCACCGTGGAGGCCACCGCAGGGGACTCCGGGTCCTGACCATGGGGCCTCTGACAGAGGATCCCCTCCGATCTCCCCCAGCCTCCACCCACGTGTCAGCAGACAGTCCCTCCCGAGGCCTCCCCGCTCACTAGCACAAGCCTGGGCTCAGCACGTCACCCCACTGGCCTCCCAGGCTGCCGGGCCGACACCCGCACAGCCCACAGCCCTCAGGGCCCACGCTGCTGCTGGTCACACACCAGGCAGGTGGGGGCTCGGCCCGGCCCCCAGTGGTGAGCGGCCCCGATACGGGCCCGGACATACGCCCCACCTCGGGAAGGGGAAAGGCCCAAACTCCATTTGCCTCTGCTCTGCCCGACACTGCCCTCTCTTGGAATCCGCGGTTTCCGCACAAGGAACGGGGCTCGGGGACACGAGATGTGAGCCCGCCGTTGCCCGCCGGGTGTGAGGGGCCGCTGGGCAGCTGTGCCCAGGTGGACCGAGCAACCTCTCCTGCCCGCCGGCAAGGACCAGACGTGGCAGAAGCCAGCGGCTCGGGCTCCATCGACGCGCCAGAGACGCTGCCCTCACCTTCCAAGGGCTCGGGCGGGGTCGTGCCACCAAGGTTAAGGGAGGGGCTCGACCCTGGGGGGCCGAGCCCTCTTGATCCCGCAACTACGCAAGGGGCCGTGGGGGAGGCGGGGTGTGCGCGAGCCTCCGCCCAGCCATCGGGCGGGGGCATCTGCTGGCTCGCCGGGAGGGCCCGCACCTCACTCGGGTCCCAGAGCCGCGGGGGCGTCGGGTCTCCCCGGGGCTCGTGCACCTGCCCCGGGACGGCCCTGTGCTCTGCGGGCGGACGGACACGCGGTGAATCCAAGAACGTGACGGGTCGCCGGCCCTGGCCCAGCTGGGGCCCGAGGAACCGAGCGGTCCCTGCTCCCCACGGTTCCACTCGGTTTCTGGTGCAACTACTCCCGCTGCTCGCCTCGTGTCCCCGTGGCCTCGGGAGCTGCCCCTTCTCCATTCCCGGTGCTTATTTTGGGCTTTCCCCTCCTCCCTCCTCGTCCGTCTCGGAGCCCCGACGCGGGCTTTCCTGTCAGCTCTGCCGTCGCTGGTCCGTCCTGCAGGTCTCAGTGTTCGCGCTCCGCCATCTTGGACCGAAAACTCCCGTTTCTTTCTGTTCCTCCTCCTGCTCTCGCGGAAACGCAGCTGACGGCCCCAGCCGCAGGCTCTGCTGCCCGCCGCGAGCCTTCCCGGACTTGTAGAAATGCTCGTCGCCCCGTTAACGTGTCAAACCAACAGAGGTGGGTGTTGGTTGCCAGAGGAGCGCAGGTGGGGCTGTCCCCTGCACTGTCCCCCGAGCATCTGCCGCCGAGCCAGGCCGCAGCCCCGCGCCCGCGGCAGCCCTCGACTGCCGTCCTCTCAGCAGCGCGCGGGCTCGGGGAAGGGCGGCCTCCGCGGCCCCCGGCGGCTGTTTGCCTCCCTCTGGCCAGAAGGCCCCTGCGCCCTGGGTCCGTCCCCACGGCGACCGCTGCCCCGCGCGCAGGAAGGAGACGCCTCCGTCCCCGGGGATGCGGCTTCCAAACCCCGCGGTGAAGTGGGGCTCACGGCACCACGAACACACCTTTAACATGAAACGGACGCGCCTCCGGCTGCCCTGACGGGGAGCGGAAACGCCCACGGGAAAGCGAGCGGACGTCAGGGCCACCGTGACGGACCTTCCGCGAGTCACAGGAGCCGCAACAGCACCGTTCGCGGCGGCGGCGGCACCGGATCCCCGCAGCGAAGTGGACGAAATCCCGGAGGCCCGCGGCCACCGCGGGTGACTCGGGAAGAGACGAAGTCGCGAACTTGTACACGCGTGAAGAGGCCGCGTCCGTGGGGACGCCTCCCGACAGCGCTAGACCAGACGGCCTCGCCGCGCGCTCCCAGGACGGGCGAGGGCGGACGCCAGCCCTTCCCGAACGCTCCCCGAAATCAGAGAAGGGAACGCTTCCTGGCTCCCCTCACGAGGCCGGGTTTACCCTGATTAGCCCCAAGACGCCAGCATCTCTCGGGATTTTTGCCTCCAGAAGCGAACACGTCAACGAAGCAGCGGCGCGCCGGCCGGACGCTGTGCCGTGACCAGATGCGATCGGTGGGTCCCTCGCGCCGGGGGGGGGGCACGGTCCTCTCGACTGACGCAGGAAAAGCTTTTGACACAATCCAAAACCCTTTCATGAGCAAAGCTACTCCGGAATAATAGCGATAATAAAATGTCGTCAGTGAACCCACAGCCAACAGCGAACGTGAAGACCTTCCCCGCAGATCCCCCCGAGACGAGAGGCCGCTGCCGTCCGTGCCCGTGACGCCGACTGAAGTTCCAGCCGGCGCCACTGGTCAAAACACTAACACGCTTCAGGGGCGCCTGGGGGGCTCAGTGGGTTGAGCCTCTGCCTTCGGCTCGGGTCATGATCTCGGGGTCCTGGGATCGAGCCCCGCATCGGGCTCTCTGCTCGGCGGGGAGCCTGCTTCCTCTCTGCCTCTGCCGGCCTCTCTGCCTGCTTGAGCTCGCACGCGCGCGCGCGCTCTCTCTCTGACAAATACATAAGATCTTTAATTAAAAAAAAGGACTTGATCAGCCGTTTTTTCCAACGAAGACACGCAAGTGGCCATAAAGCACACAAAAGGATACTCAACATCTTCAGTCACTACAACACGTATGTGAAAAGCACAGTGAGGTACTGCTCCACACCCACTTGGATGGCTGTGAGGTTTGGTTTTTTTTAAAGATTTTAATTATTTATTTGACAGAGATCACGAGTAGGCAAAGAGGCGCACGTGGGGGGAGCAGGCTTCCCGCAGAGCAGAGAGCCCGATGCGGGGCTCGACCCCAGGACCCCGAGATCATGACCTGAGCCGAAGGCAGAGGCTCAACCACTGAGTCACCCAGGCGCCCCAAAATGTGGACAAACCTTGAAAGTACTATGCTCAGTGAAAAGCCAGACACAAAAGCTCACCTATTATACGGTTCTATTTATGTGAAATATCTAGAACAGGTAAGTGTGTAGAGACAAAGAAATTAGTGATCGGTAAGGCTGGGGTGAGGGGAGAAGGAAGAGTAACCAAATCATGGGGAGAGGGGCTCATTCTGAGGGCGTCGAACAGTTTAGAACTCGACAGGGACGGTGATGACCAAACACTGTGATACACCAAATACCACCAACTGTTCCCTTTAAAACGAGTAACTCTGTGGTAATGTCAGTTTGACCTCAATTTTTAAAAATAAAACGGAAGCCAAAAAATAATTTCTAAGTGTCCCAAGGCCCTAGATCTCCCTCTCTCAGAGGCCAGGAGATCTCATATTGCCAAGATCTAGTGGGCATACAGGGCAACCAAGCAGATAAAACACTCGTCCCTCCTGTGTTAAGTGCGTGGGGCTAGATTCTCTTAAGGCCAAAACATAAGGGGGTGCTCAGCCAGTGCGACAGAAATTGGGTGTTCAGGGCCAACATACGACCACACATGAACTGTCTTACAGATGTGCAGCTACCAACTGGTCATGGAAATTTTGAGTAAAGAGCAGCCATGCTTACACGACGCATAAACCTTTTGCCGTCTAGATGGCTTTCTGCCAAGGCCGCCTTCCCTGCCCTCACCTGGAATCAGCTGGACGCCTCGCACAGATGGGGTTCTGCCCCACCTCTCCAAGTGAGTGGTCACCCTGCTCCACTGGGACTGAGCTGGCTGGGTGGGCAGCAGACTGCAGGGAAGAACCACCCTGTCCTGAAGGCAAGCGGGACTCCTTAAACGGCCTTTGAATAAAACCAGAAGCCTTTCAGGGCCAAAACATTTGAGAACAAAACCAAGGAAACCCAGTCTGGTCCTTTGAAAATGCTAGTGAAATAGATAAACATCTAGGGGCGCCTGGTGGCTCAGCGGGTTAAAGCCTCTGCCTTCGGCTCAGGTCATGATCCCAGCATCCTGGGATCGAGCGGGGAGCCTGTTTCCCCCCCCCCCTCTGCCTGCCTCTCTGCCTACTTGTGATCTCTGTCTGTCAAACAAATAATAAATAAATAAATAAAATCTTAAAAAAAAAAAAAGAAATAAACATCTAGCTACAAAATCAAGGGGAAAGGAGCGAAAATATAGGCTAACAGTACCGAGAAGGAAAGCAGAGTCATCACTACAGGTCCTACAACACTGAAAGGGAAACAAGAATATGATTGACTTCATTCCCACGATTTCACTTACTAGATGAAGTGAAAACAATTCCACGAAAGGTGTTAGTTACTAAAACTGACTTACAAAGAAAGAGAAAACCCAAGGAGCCTCATAACAATGAAACGAATTGAATTCGTGAATTCAAACCCCACAAAGAAAATTTCAGGCTGGGATGACTTAGATAAGAAAACACACTCGGTCTGTTCCACCCAACATTTAATGGAGAGAAATAACCCAAACACTCCCACACTGCTGGTCAGAACAGGAAAAGGTGCGAACGTTTAGCGAAAACACTAAACATGTTCTACCATACAACGCAGCCATTTCACGCGTCTACCAGAAGAAATGAGGAAACAGACCTGTGAGCAATGCTTCTAGCAGATTTCTTCAGAGTAGCCAAGAACTAAGAAACAGCCCAAGGGTCCATCAGCAGAAGAGGGGCAAGTCCATTGCATTGTATCCACCGGCAATAGATAGATTTTATTGACATGCGTAACACATTTGAACCTCAAAACCATGCTGAGCTGATAATGAATCTGGAGACAAAAGAATATGCACCAAAGGATTCCATTTATATGGAACTCCAAGAAGGAAAAAAGCCTCAGCTGCAGTGACAGGAAACAGGTCAGTGGTCACCTAGGGCCATGCTGGGGAGGGGCTGACTGGGAAGCAGGAACAAGGGAGGATTTGGGGGGCTGGAAACGCTCTATCTCAGCCACATGGTAGGTAACACAGTGTGCACACCTGCCAAATCCATCAAGCTGTACACTTAAAGTGGGTGCATTTTTTAAAATTTTATTTATTTGAGAGAGAGAGAAGGAGAGAGAAGGAGCATGGGGGGGAGGGTCAGAGGGAGAAGCAGACTCCCCACCAAGCAGGGAGCCCGATGTGGGACTCGATCTCAGGACTCCAGGATCATGACCTGAGCAAAAGGCAGTTGCTTAACCAACTGAGCCACTCAGGTTCCCAAAGTAGGTGCATTTTGTATAAATTGCAATGGACCCTCCAAACAAAGCTCTGATTTGTAGTGTTTTAACCTCCACAACCTAAGTACACCCACTGCACCCAGTTTCAAGCAAGCGATGTGTCATTACCCAGTGCGGAGCAGAGGAGGCTACGGGGCCAGCTCTCATGGCCGTGCGGGCCAGCACCGGCTCCTGTACACTACCACCTGCGCCTCGAAAAAGTTGCTTTTGAAAACACAAGATGACAAAGAAACCCTGAAACATCCCCGACACGCACTGGCAATGCCATGTGCTGATGGGGACACAGAGCAACCGAAATGCCTGTGGGACACAGCAGCTCCCCACCCCCCGCGTGTACACAGCCGACGCGTGGACAGGCGCCCCTACAAGGCCCCACCAAGGGTCACAGCAGCCCCGCTCCTAAAGACAAAACGGCCATCAACTCATCACCAAGAGCAGGACGGACAACCGGCGCTCGTGGAATCGCTTCCAGGAGGACAGTCTGCAAGCTCGGGCAGACGGGGTGAGAGGCACGGGTGTGCTGGGCCGCAGGCAGCATCCTGACGCACACGGATGTGTGGGCCAGCGCTGGGGGCCCCACACGGCCGGGCTGATGATGTGGACGGACGCCGGGGCCACCGGGGGTCTGGCAGTGTTCTGGTTCTTGGCCTATTGGTTGTCCGACGGACACTCGGTAAAGTTTTCTTGAGAGCACACGTTCTGTGGACTCTTGCGTGAGTTCCAATTACAGAAACATCCTATAAAGAAAAACCTATGTTTTCGTGGTCAGGGATGAGAGCCTGCTTTGTTTCCAGTACGTTTACCATGACAGGCACTACACTGCTGGTCTTTTCACAGACACACAAGAAAGTGTAAGCAGAACGCATGTGTGCATCCCCGTGAGTCCTGGTGTCCTTAAGTCCCCGTCTTCCTGTGTGTCTTAACCGCGCCACGGCTTGTTGCCGACCCTCCCCACCCCCCATTCCCACTCTTTCAAAGCGTCTTCTGTCCTCCTCCCGAGCGGCCGCAGGACCTGCTCCAGCCCAGCCAGGGACTGGGAAAGCCTCACGTGCCCCCTCTCTCCACAAAGGGCTCCAGGCCGGTGGCTCGGATCCCCCGCGAGCGTGCGCGTAGCTACCCGAAGGCAGCATGAAACCAGAGGGACGCGCATGAACCCGACAAAGCATCCCACGGCACCGAGGACCGGCCGGCCGCCCCGCTCCCGCCCACATCTACCTGCAAGGACACCTCGGTTTAAGACCGAAAGCCAGGAAAGCGGGGACGGGCAAAGCCAATGAGACCAGATGATGCCTCCTGCTGAGGGGCAAGCGATGCCTTTGTCCTCAGGGAGGGTCGCCGGCGAGGCACCTCCTCCTGGCGCTGGCTCGGGCGGGCGCTGCACCTGGGCCGGGGAGGCCACCGCGCCAGCCCTGCAGCTGCAGGCCTTTCTGTGCTGGGCACACATTTGCATCTCAATACCCCGATTAATATTTAAGGAGCCAGCTGTCCGCGCCACATGGAAAGGGGGGGGAAAACCGCCTTGTTCCTTTAAGGGGCGGGCTCGAGGCTCTCCATCAAGTGGCCTTCATCTCCCCACTGGGTCTTCACACTCCCGCAATTCTTCTCCGTGAAAAAATACGGAGCGTCATTAGCGAGTTATCAGGGCCCGACTGTGTCTCCGTCAATGGCCCTCAGTCCATTGTGGCCGTCGTGCAGCTGCAGGGCTGGCGCGGAGCAGGCTGCCGGGCTGGGCTCTGTCCCTCTGTCTGTCCGTTGTCACCGGGCACCGCGTCCAGCATGGCCTGTCACTGCCCCGTCAAGCGGAAGTGGACAGCATGTTCGGAGCTCCCGCAGCGCCCTGGGGGTCGAGCCAGCCAGCACCCCCACCCAGCCCGGCGGGCCACCGGCCCCGCTGCTCTCCCCCGATCCCCGCACGGCCACCAGCGCTGAGTCCTCCCTTGCTGGCCACCGCCCCGAGCAGGGTCTTAGCTCACAAGTCTGCCCGGAGGCCTCCTCTGGGGGGTCTCTGGGCAGGCGTTAGTTGTAGGGAGTTCAATAGCGTCCCCCAAAACTCACATCCATTCAGAACCTCAGAACATGACTCTCTTTGGAAAAAGGGTCTTTGCAGGTGTAATTAACTAAGAAGAGGTCATGCTGGAGGAGGGCGGGCTCCGAATCCAGTGTCTGGTCCTTGTGGTAAGAGGGAACAGGCACAGGGAGAAATCCGTGCGACCCCAGACCCCCCATCCCCAGAGATCGACACACCCAGCAACAGTGGAGGCAGTGATCTGGGCCCAAGAGAGCCCCGCATACCCAGGATGGCCACTCGGAGCTCCCCTCCTTTCCAAGCTGGGGGCAGGGCCCAGGTGCCTCCTGGGACGGCAGCCCCACCAAGGTCAGGATGCCGCCCTCCCAACCGCCGTCTGGCCCCTTGACCCCACCTGCCCTTATGAGTCCTGGGCCCCCTTCAAGCCCTGAGCACCCAGCCAGGAACCACCTGAGACCCTTCGCCCCCACCCGGGGGGGCATCTCACCCTCAACACACAGGAATGCCTGGGTCACCGCGTTCCTGGGGGCCTCAGCTGGGCGCTCACGGGAGGTGGGGCCTCCGCCTGGGGAGGGCAACGGTCCCAGGCCCCGTGCTCTGCTTCCCCCACCCCCACCCCCAAGGGCAGGTCTAGAGAAAGTCACTCCTCAGAGCGCTTCCGCAAATTCCTCCCCAGACAGCACGGCGAGGTCCCCAGACCCGCGCACCGCTGCAGTCCTGCCCGCCGGGCGAAAGAGGCAGAGTCGCGGGCAGCACCCACGCGCTCCCCTGGCGGGTGCGGGCTCAGGGATACGGGGACCGTCAGACTGACTTAACACGCCGCTTCCCCAGATGAACACCGCAAGGACCGGCTCTGCCCTGGCCAAGGGGAAACATGGCCCAGGTCAGGCTCTGCGCACCTACCTGCCTGGGAGGGGACCTGCCCGCCCCCGCCCCAGCACCGCTCCTGCCCCTGGACGCCTACGGGGTCCCTGACCCGGAAACTCTGCCCAGGGTGTCGGGCGAAGCCAGCCCACGAGAGGCAGGAGAGTTCACCTCAGCCGCTCCCATCCCTGCCGCGGGGGACTAGGGGAGTCTGGGGACTCAGAGGCGGGGCCTGGGCAGCCCCACTGTCACCGGCACTCAAGGTTTCCGCAAGGGACACACGCAGGCCAGGCCAGACCGGCGGCAGATTCTTGCCAAACCTGAGAAAGCCTCTGGTTTCCGAGTGCGGGACTGGGAACCGCAGCCCGGCGCGGTGGGCTGACCTGTGTCCTGGAGCATCCCGAGGAGGAGAGACGCCCGTTCCCTGGGGAGAGAAAGCGAAGGACGCCCAGAGACGGCGAGGGCGCTGGTGAGGGCCCGTGAGCACAGCCGCGGCGGGGACGCCCCCACGGCGGGACGCGTGCGCGCAAGTGTGCGGCAGCACGGAGGGCCGCGCGTGCCCGTGTCACAGCGGCACAGACGGCGCGAGCGGCCAGAGCGGCCACAGCCGGGAGTGACCGCGCGGACACGCCGTCCGCCCTGGGGGCCCGCAGCGGAGGTGCCCGCGCCGAGGGCGTCTGTCCCGAGGGACAGCCTCTAAGCAGCAGCCACGTGCCCAAGGCATCGGCCGCCCTTTCCCCTCCAGGGAGCTCCCCACGAGCTCGGAATGCCGAAGGAGGGACTCTTTCTGGGTTCAGCCGCCCCTTCCGGAGGGAGGTCCAACAGCCCGGGCGTGGGGATGGGGCATCCACGGACCGCCGGCGCCCACAGCCCCATTCTCCCTGACCCATCCCTGCGCCCCCTCAGGAAGCGCACCAGTGTGGTGGCCACAGCCTTCCGAGAGCCCAGGAAGGTGTGAGGAGGACAGTGACTGTCTGCAGGGCCACCGGCCCCCTGCCCCATCTGCAGCTGCGCTGGCCGGACCCCCCCGGGGCAGCTGTGAGCCACGAGCCCAGGCAGGAGCCCATCGCCCCCACTGCACAGCCCACTGGCTCATTCCACATTCACTGGTGTCACAGGATCTTAGCTGGCGGGATACAGTTACCAAGGGGGACACCGCCTGTCGCCCCTGAGTGCGGGGGTGGGGGAAGAGCAGCAAAGCACAGAGGGCCTCCAGGTGGAGGCGGCGGCTCTGGAAGCCTCGGGCGGCTCTGCCTGCCGACCGCACAGACACACCGCTGTCTGTCACCTCTAGGAGACAGCTGTCACCACTAGGATTTCCCTCCCTCGTCCCTAGGACCAGTGGAGGCCACCTGAGGGCTCCACGCCTTCCTGGCATTGGCTTCCCCTCAGCCCGGCCATGCCCTAAGGCCCAGGACAAGGGCTGCCAGTGCCGCAGGGAAGCCGCAGGGAACCCAGGAAGATGCCGGGACCCTGGACTCAGTGGGACCCACCTTTCTAGGGCTCGGGTCTGTGGCTCAGGGTCCCCACGCAGCTCTTCTGGGGAACAAGATTTAAATGCAAATGATCTCCCAGGCACAGGCTGCCAGGGAGGGAGGAAACAAAGACAACCAGCACACAGCGGCCACCCCCCCCCCCGGGTGCAGAGGAGCGCAGCCCCAGGGGGCAGGGACAGCCCACACAGAGGAGCGGTGCCCCATCCCAGGGCTGAGGGCAGCTAGCCCGCTGCCTGTCGGAGCACAGGGACCCCAGCAGGGCTGACCGCACAAGGCTGGACTCTGATCCCAGGGCACGGAGTGTCCTCCTGCTCTGTGGCTGATGGCAGGGGACAAAGCCAGACACCAGGACGCCCACCGGTCCCCACACAAAACGGGAGCCCTGAGCATCGGTCTCTTCCTGAGACGGACGCCACCGCTGAAAGCCACGCACAGCCCTGTCACTCTCGCAAAACTAAGGAAAGAAGCCTGAACGTGAGAGACAGGCTGACACACGAGGGCACACACCATGGTCCTCACCTGCCTGCGGGGCAGGGACACACACATACACACACGCGTAGGTCAGGGCAGGAGCTGAGAAGACTGGAATGATTCTCCTGCCTCGATGATCCCAAAGCCCGGGATTCTGAACCAAGGACCTGTGGGTCACTGTGTAGGCTTGGAAGATTGCCCACCCCACGGGTGGGGTGGTCCATGGGTCCAGATTAGGGCCAGGGAGGGGATGCACCCCTGCTCCAATGTCCCTCATGCCTGCCCCCAATCCTGGGGCTGTGCCAGGGGCAGCCCACACGGCCAGGGACTCGGGCTGAGTAGGGGACTCCAAAATGACCCACGTCTTAAGCCCCAAAACCTAGAGATGTGACCTCACTTGGAAAAAAAGATCTCTACTGTTGTCACGAAATTAAACATCTCAGGATGAGACCATCCTGGCTTACGAGGAGAGGTCCTGAGTCCAGTGACAAGTGTCCTTATAAGAGACACGGAGAAGCCCCACGAAGATGGAGGCAGAGATTGGAGGGATGTGGCCACAACGCAAGGGACACCCAGAGCCTCCAGAGACAGGAAGGAGCCCCCCCGCCTGTGGAGAGAGCGCAGCCCTGCTAGCACCTTCTTCTCAGACTTTCGGCCTCCAGAACTGTCAGAAAGTCTGTTTCCATCGTTTCCAGCCGCCCAGTTTGTGGTGAGTTGTTTCGGCAGCCACGGGACAGTAACAGAGCCGCCAGCCCAGAGGCGATGCGGGTGTAACGGGGGCACCCATCACCCCCACGCTTCCCCTGACTTCTCTGGTCAGCCCTGGGGGTACGGCTGCCCCTCAGCCTCATGAAGACTCACCCCTGACATCAGGCGACCCCAGATATGTCCCAAGTAAGAAGCAGAAACGCCTCCCCTCTGAGAACTTACACAAAACGGACCAATTCCTCCAATTCACAGAACACCGAACCCGCCTAAAGTATTAAGGGACACTGAGCAGTCCTGCAACTACAAAGACGCTCGACTTACAGTTACGCATAAAGGAGGAATGTCCGGGCCCAGGCGGTTTAGCTGCGAATTCCGCCAAGCGCTTACAGAAGCAGCAACACCGATTCTCCCCAATCTCCTCTAGAAAGAGCGAAAGGAGGGACACCTCCCGGTTCATTTTACCAGGCCGGCATTACCCTGAGACCAGAACCAGGAGAGGCAACACAAGAAAACTACAGACCAACGTCCCTCACAACCACAGAGAAGTCCTTAACAACCTGCCAGAAACGCGCCAGCCCTGTGCCCGTGCGGACGGGCCCGCGCGCTGCGGGCATCTGGGCGGCACAGCCGGTGAGCGCCGGGCTTCTGGTTTCAGCTCAGATCTGTCTCCGGGTCGCCCCACCAGGCCCCGCGGCAGGCTCCGCACTCAACCGGGAGTCTGCTTGAGACTCTCCCTCCCTCCGCCCCTGCCCCTGTGCACGCGATCATTCTCTCATCCTCTCAAACTAATTAACTAGTTAAACGAAGAGAGAAGAAAAAAATCACACTGACCAAGCTGGGTTCACCACAGAGATGCAAGGCTGGTTTGAAACTGGGAGATCCATTAAAGACTAAGTAAGAAAACACACATGACCTTATCTGTAGATGCAAAAACAACCAAACCCTAGACAGAATTCGGTATCTACTCGTACTAAATAAGTTTTCTCACCTGTCAGCAAATGAGAAGGGACCTCACCCGCGCACAGGGGAGACGGTGCCTCCTCGCAGGTCGGCCCAGCACAAGCACGGCTGTCCGCCGCGGCCCCTGAGCGTCACGCACGGAGGGAAAGGATACAGGATGCGCCGCAGCGAGGCCAAGAAACCTGACGAATGCGGCTGATGGATCCCACGTACGCGCAGCTTCAGGACCGGCGGGGCCCCTCGGGACGGACGGACTGGCAAGAGCACGCGGAGTCTGCAGGGCGATGGGGCAGGCACGGGTTACCGATGGCCCTTCCTCAGAACCCACAACCTGTCCCAGGAGTGTGCGCTTCGTGACCAGCAATCACAATGGGATCGTTTCACAAACAGAAGAGTAGGTGACCTCAGGGTGTCTGTGGTCATCAGTCCCCTCACCAGTACCTAAGTCATGGCCCAAGGTGCCTCAGAACCCCCGAGGATCCCCACACCACAGCCCTGCCCCTCACCCAGACTTTAATTACGTCCACAAAGACCCTATTTCCAAACAAGGTCATGTTCAGAGGGTCTAGGGACCCCTCTTTGGGGGGGACCACCCAGCCCACCATGACCCGCAAACCCAGCCTGCCATGGGGAGACACACCAGCCTCAGCACATTCCCACAGCCTGGGATGCACCCCCAGGCCAGACCCCATCACAGCCTCTGGTGCCAGCACACGTGGGGTGCTCACACTTGCTTCGAGGGGAAGGGCCTCTGACCTCTGACCGGTCTCTCCACTCACGGATCCCTGGTGGGCCTCCCACCCCAGGTTTGATAATGTCCTAGTCCAGGGTCCTCCTGCCGGCTCTCAGCTTGAGAGGCCCGACAGGGACGACCCCACAACAGCCTGACGTGGGAGGACCGCCATCAGTGAGAGCTGGAGGCGGGAGCCTGTGGCCTTGCTCATTTATGACTGTAGGGTCTGGCCAGGCTGCCTCCCCACGAGTCCATTCACTCTGACGCTTCGGGGTGATTCTGTCTCTGAGAAAAGCGAGAATGTTCCAGGCCTTGCCCCTCCCTCACAGGACTGCTAGGCTCCAGGCGTGGCCTCCTGAGGGACTGGCACCCAGGCCCGCAGGCAGCGTGGAGGTCAGAACTGGACACAGTGCCACGTCCTCAGGCTGCCCCCAGCTCACGGCTGAGGGTCGTTAGCACTTAGTAGGCTCACAGTGGAGCCACCTGGGCCTGAACTTTCCTCTGTGAGAAGTTTTAAATTATGAATTTAATCTCTTTATTACAAATCTCAGACTACTTCCTCCGAAGCGGTCGCCAGAGTTGGTGTCTTTCTAGGAATTTACACGTTCTATCTATTAACGTGTCGGTTTACGGTCTCAACTGTAGCCCCTCGTGACCGTCTTTAAGTCAACAGTGGCATAAGGCCAGCGGCCCTCTGGACACACAGGAACCGCGACAGCCCGCGGCCGGCCTCACGCCTAACCTTACAGCAAAAAGATCAGGCTGTCACGCTCCCCGCATCGGACGTGCGTCTCTGCTGCATACTTTCTTCAAGTTGAAGAAATTGTGTACCATCCCTAATTTTCTCAATTTTTTCATAAACCGGTGCTGAAAATTAAATACATTTCCAGCATCAACTCATAAACAAACTGAAATGATCGATTTTCAGATATGAGATTACATCATCAAATCCCCGATATGACGTAACAATACGCGCACTCGTAAACGCGTACTTCTAAACTATATATACTTATAACGCAAGTCAAACTCACTGGCGACAATATTCTAATTTCCCACACCATTACTTACTTTCACGCCACCCGTTCAGCATCTTAAGAGCAGCGCGTTCAAGTCCCCACAGACGTGCCCACCTTTGCCCTGAAAGTGACCTGTGGCTTCCGGGCCCAGCCCGGCCCCAGAGCCAGCAGTGGCAGCTGTTAGCAGCATATCAGACACTGACTCAAATGCCCGGGTGCACACCATAGGGGTGGCCTCACCCCTTGGGGCTGTTGCTTCAAAAAACCCAGCGACGTGCTTTAAACCTGCAAATTCAGAGCTGCCTCCCCAGGCCTCCGTGAGTGTATTTATTCACTTCCTCACTTCTAGTGGGCGTGTTTGCTTTGGTTTTTTTGGTGAGTTTTTTTTTTTTTTAAAGATTTCATTTATTCATTTCACAGAGAGATCACAAGGAGGCAGAGAGGCAGGCAGAGAGAGAGGAAGGGAAGCAGGCTCCCCGCTGAGCAGAGAGCCCGACGCGGGGCTCAATCCCAGGACCCTGAGACCATGACCTGAGCCGAAGGCAGAGGCTTAACCCACTGAGCCACCCAGGCGCCCCTTGGTGTGGTTTTTTGTTTGTTTGTTTAAATTATCAAGGCAGTCCTGCTGGGGAGAGGATGTCGAGAAGCCCAGGGAAGGCAGAGGAATTGCATCTGACTCTGAACCAAAGCCCATGGACATTTCGTGTCCAGTTTTGGGGGCCAGTCTGCATCATCCTTGTGCTAGAACAGCCCTGGTTCTCAGGCTGGACCCACAGGGTTCTGGGTGGGGACAGCCCTGGCCCTGCGTCCCCATTATAAGTGCATTCTCAAGGCTCCTCTTAAGTTTCAACACTGAGAAAAGACAAAAAGCAAAAACAATGGAATCGCACAGATGTCAGACTTCCGAGGGCATGTCCTGGTACGGCTCACCAGGAAAGAAGGAACCCATCTGGGCCCTTGGCGCTCTTTTCCAAAGGTGACCCAAACATCTTCTCTCCTGAAGCTGCCCCCGCCCTGCCACGGGAGGGGGATGTCGGCAGCAGAACTCTAGGGAGCCTCACCTCACCCAGGCCCGGGCGGCCACTCGGGCCAGCAGGACCCTGTACCCCAGGGTCTGTGGCCCGTCCAGACCACTCCAAAATGGGAAAGTGACCAGCACTAGCCCAAAAACAGATGTGCGGCCCCACCGGGATGGGCAGGCCCTGGCTCCCTTGGGGCGCGCAGGAAGGGCGTGTGGGACTCTGCAGGCCTCCCTGGGGGGACCCGCCCGCACTCCACCTGGGGCGCCCCCGGCTGCCAGCCAAGCACCCCCACACACACACTCCTGCCGACGACCGCGCCTGCTCAGAGCCCACAGCTACCCTCCGGGCGGACTACGTCTGTCCCACAACAGAGGGACCCCGTGCTGGGCCAGGTTCCAGGCACCCCCCAGCCACGGCCTCCCTGCGCCACGTGAGCCCCCAGAGAACCCCCCGCCCGCCCTGGCGTGCCCCGCGGCTCGGCGGCCCCGCCACCCCCGCCACCCAAGCGCCCGACACGCCAGCCCCCCCAGCCGTCCGCACAGCCGCCCCCCAGCCGTCCCCAGCACTCGCTGCGGGCCCCGCCCCCAAGCACGTCCCCCAGCCGGGCTCCAGCTGCCCGCCCCCCGACCCCGGGCCTCGCGCACCTCGTCCCCACTCCCGTGGCTCCGGGCGCGCTACCCTGCCAGCGGACCCCACTCACACTTGTCTTCTCGGCGAGACCATCCGCTGCCCGGCCGTGCAGACCCCATGAGTTCCCGCCGCTGCCGCCGGCTTCCCCAGCTCAGGAACCCGCAGGCGCCCTCACAGCCCCGCACCTGAAATCGGCACCGGGATGCCCACTAAGAACGCCGCGCCTGCGCACAGCCAAGAGCGGGGGCGGGGGGGGGGGGGGGACACGTGCCGACGGCATGCGCCTGCACGCTGGGCTGACGACCACAGCCTGCAACTGCGCCTGCGCACAGCTGTGAGCAGGGAGACGCGTGGGGACGGCGTGCGGCTGAGCGCGGGGTTGACGACCAGGGCCTGCAACGGCGCCTGCGCGCAGCTGCGAGCAAGGAAACACGTGGGGATGGCATGCAGCTGCGCGCAGGAGTGACGACCAGGGCCTGCAGCCACGCCTGCGCACGGCCGCGAGCAGGGAAGCGTGTGCAGCTTGCGGCTGTACAAGGGAGGAGAAGCGCTCCCCTGAGAGCCATGGGCTGCAGCCGCGCCTGCGCACAGACGTCTCCCCGCCCCCGGGAACTTCCGCTTCGGCCGCGCGCTTCCCGGAGCCGCACACGCGAGGCCCAAGCGGAAGCGAGCAGAGCGCCCTGGTCTCCCCCGTCCGCGAAGGCAGGGCCTGGGCGTGTGCGTTCCCACCGGGGCTGCCCGCCGGGTGGCGATGACCCGCCGGAAATCAATGACGAGGAGTACCTCCGTGGCGGTGGCATTTTATACTGAGTGACATGAACGTGAGCGTCCGGAGGAGAGGGCAGAGGCTCCACGGAAGCAGGAGGCCGCCGGGGACCCGCGCCCCGCGGCGACGGGCCTGCCGATCCCGCAAACTGCACACCCGCAAGGGCAGAGAGTCGCAGAGCCGTGCGAACTACTCCGCGGCCCTGAAGCTGTGCGACACGCTGGACCCTGTGCAGGGCAGCGGGCGCTGACCCCGCTCCCGGGAGGCCCGAGGCGAGTCACCGGGGGCCACGCTAACCGCCGGCCCCGTCCCCGCGAGGCCACCCCGACGGAGTGGGGGGGCGGGGCTGGCCCCAGGCCCTGTCCCCGGGAGGCCCCTGGCGAAGTAGGGGTGAGGGCCGCTGACCCCGGCTCCGGGAGGCCCCAGGCTGAGCCCCGCACGCGGTGGGAAGAGGACACCATGGCCCGGCAGACCGGCTCCCAGACACCACAGCAGCTTCGCTGGGGAAATCCAGTTGCGAAAGTCACTCTAGCGACCATTCCGAGGAGAAAGATCACAGGCTTCTCCCCAGAGGTGTAGAAAAAGCCTTGGGCAGAACGTGAGGCGCATTCCTGATGGAAACGGAATGAGTCAGGACCACAGAAGCGACTGCTGCTTCCCAACCACAGTGACACAGACGCGCGTTTTGCAAACCCATCACCTCGCTGAAGCAGCAGATGCGAGCCTACTTGAGGAGTGGCACGAGGAGGGCCATGCCCGCCGCGCCCACTGCCCGTGAGCCCTGGCACCGGAGGTCTCAGCCACCGCCGTCTGGCAGGGGAGGGCGTCAGGGCCACGAGAATGGAACCCACAGGGGCTGTTTTCACAGAGGCTACACTGATGAACCTGGGAAACCCTGCAACAACCATGTCCGACCAGACTCTCTGTGAGGACGGCGTGTCCCACTTCCTCGGCATCCAGATCCAGCCAGGCCATTTCCCACGGGAAATGGGGCACGTGTGGCTGAATAGTGAGCGTCTGTCCCATTTCCTTTCGTCTTCTGCACACGGGAACCTAGCCACACGGGACTGCTGACATGGCAGCAAGCACAGCACCAGACCGTCAACAGAGAGAGTGGACTTCTCAAATAATCCACGAACTCAGGAACGCTGAAACTCACACACAGACCCCAAAGTCTTCACGTCTGCACGAAGTCACCCACGGGCGGGCGGAGTAGCCGAGGAGCCCCGCCGATAGTGGAGACCGACCGTAAAACACTCACAAGTGACCGTAGTGGGAAGTGTGCAAGTGTCGTTACGGGACAGGTAAAGGACTGTGATTACAGACTGCAGAGCGGAGATGACATCGCCGTGAGGCCACTAACACCCCCACAGGGAGCGCACCCTGAAACCCTCCCCTCGGCCACTTCAGGCCCAAGAGGGAAAAAGCCAACGTGGTAAAATGCTCACGTTTGGGCAACCCAGCAGGAAAGAACGCGGGGATTCTTGCACCGTTTTTGCAACTGTTCCCTACACGTGAGGTTATTTCAGAAGAGAGAATTTATTACAAATGCCCACGCCCTGGGACCAGGTGCTCTCCAGCAGGAACTCGGTCACACTTGGTCAAGGAGCGCGGCTTCTGTGAGGATAAGCTCTGCTCGTTCTGGTCTTAGTGATTACCTCCTGAAAGTCCCCGGACGTTTCTCACACACCCACCGAGAACTGGGTGGACCGCTCCAGACACACTGATCCTGACCCAACCCAGCACATCGTGGGGGTGAGGGAGGAGAGCAGAGGGCACACGCGGAGGGCACGCCTGGGTGCACAGGTGTTTGCATACAGTGTCCCCAGGACCCCCAGCCTCGCAACCAGCCACCTCTTGGCAGGAGCCGGCAGCCCCAAGGTTGGGAAAAGCCATGTCTCTGTGCATTAGTCTAGAAATTGATTTTAAAAATGTGAATGGTTTTCAATACTGTCAAAGACAAGAGGCCACAGATGGGACCCTGCAGTGGGTTGAATTGTCCCACAAAATGACAGGCCTCAGTCCTGACCCCCAGGATCTCAGAACGGGGCCTTATCTGGAAATAGGGCTATTGTGGGTGTGATCAGTATGAAGGGGTCACTCCCCTGGAGTCAGCCAGTCCCACCCCAACAACCCAACAAGACCGTGTCCTCATGAGGAGTTGCCATGTGACCCCAGAGGCACTGACAGGGTGAGGGACGAGAAGGCTCGCCGCCACCACCAGAGACTGGAAGAGGCGGGAGGTGCCCCAGAGGCAGCGTGGCCCCTTGACCCCGCAGTTTGGGACTTACGGCCTGCAGACCAAGAAGCATGGGTGCAGTTTGAGCTCTGAGCTTGTGGCTTTGTTAGAGCAGCGCTAGAAAAGGAAAACACACAGAAATGCCTGAGTCCACAGTGGGCACAGCAGCCACAAACACTCCACTGGCCCTGGAGGCCTCCTCCTCCATCCTGTCCTCTGCTCTGTCCCAGGATGTGGAAGGGTCCCAACTGCTGTAAGGATAAACCACCTCTGGCTCATTCGGTGCACATGTGGGTTCTTTCCAATGCTAATAAGCATGCGCAGGAGGCCCCCGAAAGCTCAGAGGCGCTACAGACAGGGCTCTGCCACCTGCAGCACCAGGGGCGGGGGACGGTCTGCTGACCGCAGGCCAGAGAGGACAGGCACAAGCACACTGGCAGGCATTCCCGTGGCCGCAGTGGCTGCCTACAGTGGAACGGGAGCAGCCGTGCCAGCCTGAGCTTCTCACAGGTGCACAGGCACGTGGCCTCTGAGGGTGGCCACCACCCAGCTGCAGGGGCAGGAGCAGGTGCCCAGACAGACAGACGCTGCTCATTCTGCTGTCCCGGAAATGAACACGGGCCCCAGCTGCGTGCACACGAACACCCCAGCGTGAGGGCTCACGGGCACCACTGCATCCTTGCATCCGGACTGGCCTCCAACGGGACAGCCCGCATCGTCGGCCCCAGCCCTGAGGGGACATGGGGCGGATGCAACCATCCCCAGAGCTGGTGGCGGAGCTGGGGTCCCTTCCCGCTCCCTGCTGGCCCCGGGCAGAGCCCAGGACAGACGGCTCTGCCCTTCCCAGAATGAGCAGCACTAAAGCCACGAAGGGATGGGACAAGGCAGGCTCCTCCCTAGGGACTGGCAGCTGCTGTGCTCTGAGCAGCACAGGACGGACTCGCAGGCTCGGACCCGGAGAACCCGAATGAGCCCGTGGACACAGCGGAACTGGGGCATCAGCGGACTCATGGCTCTGACGTGAGTGCCTGTGGAGGGAGGTGCCTGCCAAAGTGTGTGCGCCCAGGAGTTTCTCAATCCTGCGTCCGCCAGAGGCACCAGGGCGGTGCGGAGGGGCAGGGGATCTCAGCACCGGTGTCCCAGACAGCAAGGAAGGCCACCAAGCAAGGGCCTCCAAGACAGACTCCCACCGGCCATGGCCCCGGCAGCTCAAGCGTGAAAATAAGAGGCAATCGCAGGAGCCGATGAAGAGAGTTTGGTGGGAAACAGGCCACTGACGGTCCCCAGGCTACAAGGGCGGAAGGGGCCCGGAGGACTCCTTGCTGACAGAGCCACACAGGGAAGCAGGCCGTCCTCCGGGGATGGGCCAGGTGCCAACCCCGCACCAACACGCACACACCTGCCACCGACAGCAAGGCGCTGTGAGGCAGACTCAAAGTGGGGGACCTACCAGGCAGTCAAGGAGATGGACACACGTCAAGCTGTCCCCCCAGATCCCACCCTGCGCACACAGCCCAGCTCGCACGGGGTCCCCACATGGCGGCTCCCAGGTATTCCACGGACAATCCCCTTCCCAGGAGGACCCTACAGCAGAGATTATCTTTACGTTGACTCTGCTTTGGAGTTTTCCTAGGAATTGAGTGACCCCCCCCACTTAGCACAGAGCTGAAGCTCCGGGTGGGGGTCCTGACCCAGAGGAAAGGCCCCCAGGGACTTTCTTGCTCCAGGCAGTAGGCTCGGCCTCAGATCTGCCTGAGGAGCGCCAGCAGCTGGGCCTGCGAGCACGATCGCGAGGGGCCGAGGCCGGCACGTGGCGGCGTCCTGGGCTGACAGGGCCACCTTCCCTCACCCGGAGCACACCCCTCTCCTCCCCTAGCCAACGTGGATGCCTGTTACAGTGTTTCTAAGGGCCACTTCACACTGCACTGGTTCTGGGGGTGCTGGGCAGGGTCCCGAGGCCTGGGCCAGAGCGGTGGCCAGAGCCGGCGACCGTGAAGGGAGGCCGCCCCACAGCCTGACCTCCAGCGCAGGCGGCCGTGGGCCTGAACTGCATGGCCTGCGTGGATTCCAGGGAACGTGGCTCTGTGGCCCGTGTGTGCAGGCCAAGCCAGGCTGCTGCTCTGAGGGGCCGCGGCCCAGCCCCAAAGCCGCCTGGTGAGACCCAAACCCACTTCTCTTCCTTGTGTGTATTTTCTCTGGAGCCCGACCCATGGACTTCTCTGCATTCTCTTTGAGATAAAAATCAAAGCGAATCTTTAAAGGCCATCTCCAAAAACCACAATGGCTGGAATTAAATAAACATAAAGCTTGTGGTTTTCCTCTCAGGAACTTCCTGCTTATCTGATCTGCGGAGTCAGCAGGCCTCGGAGCCCAGGAGCCCAGGCGGAGGCTCCCGGGGAGGGGGTGGCGCTCAGCCTCAGGGCAGGGGCCGGGCCCGCAGGACACCGCTGCCCGGCCCCAGGGTGCGCCAAGGGCAGTGGGCACGGCCAGACCTGTGGGCCAAGCGCAGGTGGAGGGGAATCTCACTGGGGCCTGGACGCCATCAACACAGTGTGGGCGGGACAGCATCGCCCAAATATCCACGTCCACAGATGAGAAGCTGGGAGAGAAGACAGCTGATTACCACGGGCGTAGACAGGGCCACGCACACAGGGCACGGGAAGCACCCGGGTGGTCGGGCCACAAGCCTGAGCTGGGGGCGACCAGGCCGCAGGCTTGAGATTCCGGCTGGCGGGGACCCAGGGCCGTCCACCGCTGTGCGGCGCCCGGCCCTGGTGACCTGGGGGTGGGAGGTGGGTAAGGGGCAATGGGGCCATGGACTCAGGACTGGCCAGTCCTGCAAAAGGCTCCAAACCCCCACCTCCTCCCACCCCAGAACCACCTACGTCAGAAAGGAGGCCACGGCGCCGCTCTCACCAGCATTTCCGACACCACGTGTGCGGGTCTTTCCGGACACAGACCGGCTCTCGAGCTCTCTGGATGCCCACAGCAGGTCCTGCAACGGAACTCCGCTCCGACACTCGCTGCGGGCGCTAGCGAGGCCCCACGGGCTGCAGGACCCTGAGACGGCCCCCACTTCATGCACCAAGTACCAGGTCCTCGGGCTCCTCGTGCTTGCGCCCAAACTGGCCGCAAAGTCTGCGGGGTGCTTGGAAGGGGTGCGACTCAGGAAGAGCAGATGGAAGAGATCCACGGGGCGAGGGGTGGGGGAGGGGCTCGGGGCTTCCAGGCCCTTCCCCGGGAGCCGCCCCTCCTGGCACCGGCACGGGCTCAGAGCCCACCAGCAGTTTGGGGCTGTTACCGCACCTCCTAACAGAAGCGCCCTGGCTAAGTCAATGGCGGTCGGGCTTAATCCCCGTCGCTTTGCTCCTCCACCGACGTCAGGGTCCGAACCAAAGGTCCAACGCTCCGATCAGTAGCTCCCCTCTCGGTAGCACGCCAGACGCCCTCCGCGGGTGCCAGCAGCTGGGGACGAAGACGAAAGGTCCATGTTTTACTATCCCACAGACACGGGGGAAACAGCATGTTGCCGTTTTGAAGGCCAAGGTCCGCGAACATCTTTTTTAACCTGGAAGGGGAGAGCAGCGGCCCCACAGAGCCCGTGCGCGGACATGCGGGTCTGCCCGTGACCCTCCCTGCCGTGAGCTCAGGGAAAGCGGGCCGGACGCCCCCGCAGCCTCTCGGCACGCTGGAGGGCAGACCACCCCCATCTCAGAGGGGCCCCAGGAGGAGACGCGGGCAAGCGCGCACACCCACCCGGCCCTCACGGCCGTGGCCGGCGTCTCACCCCTGGGCGGGCACCACGTCCACTCCAGTCCACGTGAGAACTTGTGCACAAGTGTCCCCCCGCAGAGGAGGGTGAACGAGATGTGGCCCAGACACAGGATGGAACGGCATCCGGCCTCGAAGGGAGGAAACTTGGACCCGTGCACCAACAGGGACGCGCCCCGAGGCCGTCGTGCTCAGAGAAACAAGCCCTCGCGGGAAATGCTGTGGCTCTTCGTATGGCAGGTCCCTGCAGGAGTCAAATCCACAGACGCGGGGTGTGGACGTGGGTGCCAGGGCCGCAGCCGCAGTGCCAGCTGATACGGGGTTTCACTGGGGGCTGGCGACATGCTCTGGGCCTAGACAGAGGTGATGTCACACAACCCTGTCAATGCCCTAAGTGCCACTAAGTGGTTCACCTTAGAATGGCTTTGTGTCACTGAGTGTTACCTCGGTACAGAAGCCTTGAGGCCCCTCTGCCAGGCTGAGCAGCCCCCATGCCCCAGTGGACGGGGCCCGTCCGACCAGACGGGCCGCAGGCGGCACCTGCACTCCCACCTGATGGCTCGAAGCCCGCCCGCCCTTCCTCACCTCGGACTGCCGTTCACCACCCTGTGGCCTCTCACCTTTCCTCGGGCTCCCCACAGCACACCCGCTGAACGCCCAACACCACACCAGCCCCAGAAAAGCCAAGGGGTTGAGCCCAAGGTGGACCGAAGCAGACACACCCCCCAGGCACCAGGCCCCCACTTACACCTGCCTCAGGTGAGCCCGGGGGACCTGGAGCACCAGCCACTGTAGGTGGAAACACAGCCCTCAGGGCCCAAGGCCTCGGCACGCCCCCACCCCACTCTCCGCCAGGGGCCTGAGAAATGAACTCTGGACCCATTTTCGCATAAAAATCTTGGCGTTTAAATGCACCTACATAAAGGACTCTTCCCGCACAGGCTTGAATGAATGGTTCAGCTCCGTTCCCTGAGGCCTGAGCTGTGGATCTCAGCACAACAAACGCAACTGGCCGAGCCAGGGCCTGAAGCCAGGGCAGCTCCGAGACGCTCGCTGGGTATCTGGAGGGCCCGCGAAGCCTCAGGCGGGTTGCCGGGCATTCGGGTCTGGAGGTCCCCCAAGGGACTGTGGGAGAGGAGTCAGAGCCCTTCCTGAAGGGCGGCCCCAGCCCACCCCTGGGCTCAGACCCGGCCCCACTTCACACCAGCACAACAAACAGCCAAAAGCGGTGGCAACCCACATGTCCATCCACAGATGGACGGAGGAATAAAGTCCACCGCCCACAGGGGAGAGGCCACTCCCGTGAAACACTCAGAGCCCACGAGTCCACAGGCACCAAGAGCACAGGGAACAGGGAAGTGGCCACTACTGGGTCCGTAGCTGGTTGTCGGGCAGGTGACAGGAATGTTCTGGAACTCGATGGAGGTGGTGGGTGCACAACACTGTGAATGCGCTAAACGCCACTGAATTGTTGAATTTTAAGTGGTTAATTTTATGTGCATTTCATCGCTTATAGAAAAAGAAACTGCTAAAAAACCAAAAAAACAGTATGTCTTGAATCCTGGAAGAGCGGCGGCAGGGAGAGCTGGGGCGAAGGGGGCTGGTGTCCGACGTCCGCTCTGCGGTCACTGCCCGAGGCTCCCGCACGTGGTCACCGCCCTGCAGGGTGGCATTCTCAGGACATGTGACTGATCATCAGGACGGGGACAGCCCCACTTTCCCTGTTGTGACCGTCAGTCTGTCACTTCTCTGCCCCCCAGCAGCCTCGAGGCCCCCACTGCCCAGGTGTGAGCTGGAAACCAGCCCGTCCTGAGAGAAATGCACGCGTGTCCACGCTCACAGCCGTGCATACACTGTGCACTGTGCTCCATTTGTGTCTGCGGGCACACACACGTGCATGTGTCTGTGTGTGACAGAGGGCTCACGTGTCTGCACGTACATTCTGTTCCATTTGCGTGTGTGTGCAGATGCACGTGTGTGTGTCTGCACACGTGTTTGTGCGACGCTATGTGTGCACGCGTGTGCACGTGTTCCAAGAAGGCAGGCTGTGTCACGGCTCCATCCAAAAGAATTACCATGCGAGGGCCGCCTGGGTGGCTCAGTGGGTTAAGCCTCTGCCTTCGGCTCAGGTCATGGTCTCAGGGTCCTGGGATCGAGCCCCACATCGGGCTCTCTGCTCAGCGGGGAGCCTGCTTCCCCCGCACCCCTGCCTGCCTCTCTGCCTACTTGTGACTTCTCTGTCAAACAAATAAGTAAAATCTTTTAAAAAAGAAAAGAATTACCATATGCGCTACAGATTCAACTTTTTAAGATTTTATTTTTAAGCAATCTCTGTGCCCAACATGAGGCTGGAACTCGCGACCCTGAGACCAAGAGCCCCACGCTCCTCCAACTGTAACTTTTCCAGGCACTACCCCTATGTGAAAAGTGAAAGCAAACATAAAATTAATGATACCTTTAAACGGGCCTATCTAAAACATTACCATTACATGCACGTAATGCATGTAACAAGTTATTAATCTGCTGTCTTGTTACCTGTGCTAAGTCTTCCCCCCTGGGTGTGTCTCACAGGCCAGCCGCCCGTCCAGGGCGCGGTGGCTGCGCTGTCCGGCAGCACTGCGGTGGGCAGCCGGGCGCCTCCTAACTGCACCCAGCACAAACGGCAAGTGAAACAATGAAACAAAATCCACGGCCACCACCGGCCCAGTGGGCAAGGGAGATGACAGAGGAGGCTTTTGTCCCTGGGAAAGCTGGTTTGTGTATGCCTAGCCCCTCTGACCATGGCGTGCCCCTGGCCACGGGCTCCTTCCAAGGGGACCGTCCACAGCAGGCGTGCCCAGAGAAGGCGTCCGCCACCAGCTGTGCAGCGTGAAGACCGCCCCGCGGCCGGCAGCTGCTCCTGCTGTGTAACGCCCTGTCCCACACCATTGGTGTCAGATCTGGGACCCGTAGGCTGAGGCTGTCCGAAATCCACTCCAGGTCTCTGCTAAATTCTACACGGAATTAAATTTAAAGAAACCAACACCCACATGAAAGGCACCAAGCCCCGCAGCTCCGGCGCCCTCTGCAACCTGCGACCAGTTCAGCGGTCAGGGCCCGGACGTGTTCCAGGAATGAGCCATCAGCTGCCCTGGACGATCGAAGCCCTAGTTTTCACGCAGAATACCCTTTCCTTGCCTGCACTGATAAGAAGTAACGGCTGTTCTTAGAAGTCAGTGTCCACGCATGGCAACAGAAGACAGCAGACTATCAAACCGGGTTCTGCTAAAAAGGGGCTGTGGGGAGGCAAACGCAATCTGTTTCGGTGGATGACACAGCAGGTTAGCTCTGCCAAGAACAGGAACTTGGAGAGAAGACACAAGGCGTGAGGAATCAGATGAACTTCTTATTCGAGGCAAAATATTCTATCAGTTTGCAGCTATAAAATGCTTACAAGCTTCCCTGAAAAGAAGAGAAAAACCACGCACACACCCAACACAGAGCACAAGGCCCAAAGCTGTTCCAGAACAGAAGTCGGTGACAGCAAAGCAAGATCACACCGGCAACGAAAGCAGGGAGGCTCCAGGACGCGACGGTGCACCCCTGCTTTCGCGAGCACACCCCCCGGGTGCCTACCAGCCAGGAACCGAGACATGAAAGCAAGGACTTCAGAAAAGAAGAGAGGTGAGGCGTGGGCGGTGGGGAGACAAGAGGCATCTAATTTTGGCCGGCTTCTTTCCAACGATAAAAGCTATTCCATCGTCTTCTTTGGGTGAAAGCTCTTAATAAAAATGTAGTGTGACTGAAACTGGGAATTCTGCAGGGATTCTGCTGGGACGGCGTCTAAGAGCCGCACGAAGCTCCCTCCAGCACAAGCCCCCTTAAGAAACGCCACGTGTGGAGCCTCTGGGCCGTAATGTGGCTCCTGGACCGCTGTGTCCCTGAAAACAGAGATGGGCCCGTGGTTATGCCCCCCAGCCTCCTCCTGCCCTGGGGAGAGGGGTGTCTCCTGCAAGCCTCCAGCTGGCAGCCCCTGTCCGCAAGCACTTGCAAGAAGGGCGGAATGAAGACCTCCGCTCCACCTCCCAAAGCCGCATCCTCCCTCCCACCGACTCCCCGCCCCCCCTGCAATGCCATCCTCATCGGCCCCTCACTCACCCCCTCACTCAGACAGTCGGGGAAAGAGTTTTCACCCTTTCCTACCGTGCAACCATCACCCTATCTAGTGCCAGACTCCCCCATCACCCCAAAATGAAACCCCATGCCTTTCGGTGGTCTCTCCCTGGCCCCCTCCCTAGCTCCCGGCGGCCGCTGGTCTTTTCTCTGCACCAGTTCGCCGGTTCCAAGCATCTCCCGCAAGCGGACTCAGACGACACGCAGCCCTTTGGGTTTGGATTGTCACTGAGCAGAACGTTCTCAAGGTTCGCCCACACTGTGGTGTGGCCCAGAGCTCTGTTCCTTTTCAGGGACACGAGAAAGCCCGCTGCGTGGACGGGCCACATTTCGCTTACCCACTCATCTACAGACATTTCGGTGGTTTCTATCTTCGGCTGCTGTGACTAGACCTTCTGCGAACCCGGGTGTACAAGGATCTGTTCAGCCCGTTTTCAGTTCTCTCGGATGTGCACCTAAGAGTCGAATTCCAGGGTCAGGTTCCTTCTGAGGAACCACAGACTGCGTCCCACGGGGGCCCGCACCGTCTCCCTCCTGGCCCGCACCGTCGGGCATCCCAACGCCCCTACCTCCTCACCGACACTTGTTATTTTCCATTTCGTTTTGTTATAATCACCCTAGCGGGCATCCAGTGGTATGATTTATATTTTCTAGGCATCTTTTCGGGGACGGCTGGCCATCTGTATATCTCCTTTGGGGAAGCGTCTGCTAGGCCCTCTGTGCATCTGTTAAAGTGGTTGTCGTTTTGTTTCTGCTCCTCTTTCTTGAGGCCCTGATCGTAGGGGGTTCTGGGCAGGGTCTGGGTGCAGGTGGGCTCCCCAACGTTTTGTGTAAGGCTCGCGGGACCCTCAGCACAGTGCGCCCTGGAGAATGACAGGCTGTGCTTGGCACAGCAGCCTTTGGTCAATGCTGGGAAACAGGCAGGAGGGGCCATCTCAGTGTTTCGGTGTTCTCCTGGGTGTCCCATCAAAGGATCGCACCATCCAGTGTATTTCACTTGCTCCAGGAAGAAACGGGTCCCAATTATCATAGCACTTACATGAGCAATAACCCAGGGGCCAGGTTGACACCTCGAGCCAGAGTGACATTAACTATCCAAACCAGCAGAACGGAAGCCCAGCGCGACCTGAAACCCTGGAAAAGTGTTTAAGAACCGAACTTCACTGTCGTGCAAAGGGGAAAATGGTTTCTGCTTCGGACAGGCAGCATGTAGCGATGCCAGATGTCACTTTTATGCTTAAGAGAGTAAGAAACACCAACCACGGAAGATCAAGGCTGTGCCACCCGCCCTGCCCCCCGCGTGGCGATGCCACCCGCTCTGCCCCCCGCGTGGCGGGCTCTGCGCTCCTTTAGCTCTCGGCCTGTGATAGACCGTGTGGGTTCACTTCCACAAAAGCAGGGCCACGTAACCCTCAACAGACACGCTCTCAGCACATGACACTCTAAGAGCCATCTTACAGCACTTTGCATTTTAAATTTCTGCCATTCTAAAGTACCTGTCCTGAAGCCCGGGCGAGGTTTAAACGGAGCTACCCAAAATGGAGCAACCATGTTCTTCTGTCCCGACGTCCAAATATGACCACTCACACACGCAAGCTCCTCGTGATAAATGCTCCCAGCCACATGAGCATGCCTCTGTCCCCCCAGATAAGAGGGCAGGAGTGTGGCCTGCAGGCAGAGCTTCCACTGGCTGCTTCTCCACAGCCTTGCCCCACTCCCCTTCTCCTGGGACTGGAAGCTTGCCGCAGCCGCCTGAGCCTCTGGGGTTTCTGTGCCACAGGCAATGAGGGGCTTCCAATTTTCTCTGAGCACCAAGGAGCTGACAAGGGTGGGATACAGTAGTGACATGTGGCAAATCCCCCTTTCATTTCTTACACGCGACATTCTGAACCCAATTTAAACCAACCACAAAAAAAAACCGAAATGTTCTTTGGGAATTTCTGATACCCGATAGCCACCCAAGGCCATGACGAGACACCTACCCTATGCAACTGCCCATTCCGGCCTGCTGCATCGGCTCCCACCCGCCTTCAACTGGACCCTCTTTTCTCACTCACCTTCATAACATGATGCTGTCTGCCAAGGAGACAATGAGCAATCTTGATGTTTCCACTTATTCTCGGAGTTTTGTGAGCACAAGGTCATGCATAAGGGGAAAAGAGTCAGATGGAGGGTTGGCCGGGTTCTCAGTCCCAGCACCCACCCCCCACATCATTCCCGCCCCCGTTCCCTCAACCCACCTGCATGTCTGGCCAAGTTAGGGAGCCTCTGTGAAGAAGGCTGCAGAAGTACCTCTTCTGTTTTGTCTCTGGGGTCTGTCAATTAAACTGACAAGCAACAGATTAACAGAAGAAAAAAGTTTAATTATGTGTATATGGTAGCCAAGAAAAGTAGCTAGCCCAGAAATTTCAGTTAGATGTCTGTATACCCAACTTAGTAGGAATAAGAAAAGGGGGATGAAAATCCTTTCCTATTTATTTATTTGGGGAGGGGCAGAAGGAGAGGGACAAGCAGACTCCCCGCTTAGTGTGGAGCCAAATGCAGGGCTTGATCTCACAGACCAGACATCATGACCTGAGCTGAAATCAAGAGTTGGATCCTTAACTGACCAAGCCACTCAGGCACCCTGAGAAAAATCCTTTTTAAACAAAGAACAAATAGTTTCTTTTTTTTTTTTTAAAGATTTTATTTATTTGACAGAGAGAGGGAGAGCACAAGTAGGCAGAGAGGCAGGTGGGGGATGGGGGGGGGAAGCAGGCTCCCCGCTGAGCAGAGAGCCCGATGTGGGGCTGGATCCCAGGACCCCGGGATCATGACCTGAGCCGAAGGCAGAGGCTTAACCCACTGAGCCCCCCAGGCGCCCCAGAACAAATAGTTTCTTTGGGAAAGCCAAATGTGTTTCAGGAAAATAACTGAGGTACGAGAAAGTTAGTGCTAACAGTTGTCTATAGAGGAATAAGTGGGCTTTCTGTCTCTTTCAGAGTCATAAACTTCCCCGGAGAAGGGGGTTAGGGTAGGTTTTATTGGTGGTATCCCCTTTGGGAGTAGACCTGCCCCAAACAAGAAATTTATGGCAGTCTTATTTCCCAGAAGCTTCTTATATTCAGACAAGGAAAGCTCCAACAAGGATTCCCTCCGCATCTACTGATTCTCAACTGCCTGCAGCTCAAAATAATTCTCATGCCGAAGTGGTACGTTCTGGGGTAGCATACCCTAGTCCCCTTCAAATCCTTTAACCATGAGGCAATCACACCAGCACCCAGCTGTAACCACGTCCTCCCGAGCCACTCAGAGTGGCTCTTGTGTGAATTCCATCTGCCCTTTCCTCTAAGACCAGGCCGGCAGCTCTTTTAAGGGCCACTCAATCTCCCAAGTGAGGATGTTTAGAAGACCCAGTGAAGAAAAGACCGTGGCACCCGGGCAGCAGAGGAGAGGGACCGTATCGGGTCCTCACCCCAGGGAGCCAGTGACAGAGCTGAGGAAGGGGCAGGGGTGGATACATCAGAGCCTCTCTGTACCCCCGGCCAGGCCAGGGACTCACGGTCCAGGCTATCCTAAGTAAGTAAAGGTCAGAAGAACATCTCCTGATGGAAGCCGCTCAGCCAGCAGCTGTCTGGAGGCCTGGCCACACAGACGACACTGAGCAGCTTACAGAAGCGTTCTGCTCGTGCCCGCTGCCCTGCTCCTTCCCCTCAGCACCCAACCTCGCCATGCTTTACTCTTTCGGCAAGACCACGATTGTGTTCAGGGCACCTGAGAAATTACTTTGACAATAAGAAAACTCAAAGCATCCGTCCCAGCACATCAGTTTCTTCCACTTGGCATGAGATGAATGAATTCTCCTTCCCTTCCACAAATAAAAACAACAGCAGGCGCAGGTGTTCTTAACTTCCTTCAGAAGACCTGTGCTTGGAAATGTCGCAACCCAAAGACTGTGTCAACTCCGAATGCACCGGGGCACTGAAAAGGGCCAAGCGGCGAGCCTTTTCACGATTCAGGTCGCAGTCGAACTTCCTTCCGTGCGCACGCATCCTGTTGGTTTGCAGGTGGAGCCCACTACTGCGCTCCTGATACACGTTCCTTCTCTAATTTAAGAAAAATAACTCTAACGAGATGAAATGGGATGTTCCACATTTCAGTGCTGTGTGTGTTCCACAGCCAAGTCAGGTGGTTGGAAAGAACGGAGCTGGAACCGGTTCTGAGGGACGGGGTCGGGGGTCAGAACCCTCAGGCTGTGTCCTGGCCCTCGGCAGCAGCTCCAGGGCGTGGTGCAGACAAGGCCGTGCGGCCCGGCTCCAGCACCGTCACCACCACCACCATCACCGCGCTCACCATCATCACCACCATCGCTGTCAGCACCATCACCGCCATCGCCATCATTATCACCAGCGTCGCCAGCGCCGCCAGCATCATCGCCAGCCCAGTCAAGCCAGAGTGCCCGCCGGGCTCCTAAAGCACACCACTCTGTCCGGCTTGTGCGCACACACATAACCTCTCCCTTCCCTGAGGAGCTCCGTCGACAGCAGAAGCGGGTCACCCACAACCTGCACTGGGCTGGGGCAGAGCTGCCGTGACTAGTCCAAGCTGCCCTCCACCTGCCCTGCACCAGCACAAATGGGGTCCTCAGAGCCTCACCTACGTCCTAAGGGGTAAAGCAGGTAAAAGCGGCACCTCAAGGCCCTAAGAACCCCCCCAGAGCCACAACAAAGCCTCCGGAAAAGCCAAAGGGAGACTGTGGGAGACAGCGGCCTGAGCGCATGTTCCCATTGCCTGAGGGGCAAGCCCAGCTGGGAGATGGCAGGTGGGCCAGGGTGCCAAGAGGGTCCCTGGAAACTGACAGCCTGAGGCGGGAAGACGCGTGCTCCCCGGACAGAGCCCAGCCAGCGGCAAGCGAGGAGCTCCCCCTGAGATGCGGCTCCAAGCGAGGAGGGGCCGCGGGGGCCCCCCGCCAGGTGCTCCCCATTAGGTTCTCCCAACCAGCTGTTCCATCCAGGTCCTCCCACCAGAGGCTCCCAGCCGGATGCTCTCGCCGGGCGCTCAAGAATGCCGGGCTCCCGTTTCCCTTGGCCCTGCTTTGTGGTTGCCACGTCTGGGACACCACGTGCTCCCCCAGCCAGAGGCTGCTATGGGTCCTGCAGACAGTGTGTGACGTGCTCGACCCCTCCCCGCTCTTTCCCTCTCCGCTGTTCCCCACCCCCCAGCTCCTCTCCGTCTTGGGGAAGAGAAGGGGGACCTACGGAGAGGTCACAGTGGCAGAAGCGGATGCCATTTCCCCACCTAAACCCCAACTGGCAAACATTCTACACGCCTCAGATGGTCAAGGCCATCAAAACTAAGAAAAGCCAGAGACACTACCACTATGGTTCCAACCCAGAGGAGTCCAAGGGGACAGGAGGATCCAGCTCCACTGGGTCCCGAGACAGACAGAGGCACTGGGTAACAGCGGAGAACGTGCGCGTGGGGTGCCAGCTTCAGTAGCAACCCCGAGTCAGTGCTGCTCGTCAGCTGTGACCAGCACATCGCCCTGCCACAAGAGGTTATCGGTGGGGCCCGTGTGCGGGGCGGAGCAGCACGTGGGAGCTCTGTCCTTTCTGCCCTATTTTCTCGGAAACCTAAAACCGCTCTAAGCAGAACGGCACCTGGCTGGCTCAGTCAGTTAAGTGAATGACTCCTGACTTCTGCTCAGGTCACGATCTCAGGGTCATGAGGTCGATTCCCACACGGCAGGGTGCCTGCTTAAGAGTCTTTCTCCCTCTCTGTTTCAAAAAAAAAAAAAAAGGAGGGGGGAATGCCTGGGAAGCTCAGTCATTAGACGTCCACCTTCGGCTTAAGTCATGATCTCAGGGTCTTGGGATCGAGCCCCGCATCGGGCTCCCTGCTCAGCGGGGAGCCTGCTTCCTCCTCCCTCTCTGCCTGCTTGTGATCTCTGTCTGTCAAATAAATAAATAAGTAAAATCTTAAAAAACAAAAAACCTATGACATACTTCGTGTTTGACTCTCTTTAGCAACAGGAGTCAAAACGCAGGAAATCACCGGAAACAGAACACCAGCGAGGGCGAGAGGCAGCCATGCCTGCTTTTCAGGGTAGTCGCCAGGGTGTGGGGCGTGCAGGGAGGACACAACTGTCACCGGACTAAGAACTGCCTCCCACGGGCATTCTCTGCAAAGGGCCCCGCGGGGTCCCAGAGGCCCCCTGATGGCAACGCCGCTGGTGACTAAAGGCAGAAGCAGAGCGGGGAATGCAGCTCTTCCTTGAAGGGATCCGCACGAATGGAAACAACGCCTCTAAATTTGTTTTAGAAAAATAACGCCGCTTTTCTTTCAAAGGGAGTGTTTGCGAGCAGTGAACTTTAATACTGTTGATTTTAAGTCAAAAGGAAAAAATACGAATGCACCATATCGTCTGGCTGCACTGGGAAGGTAGGAAATACTCTTCCCCGCGCGCCGCCGCGCCGCCACGGGACAGGAATTCAAAGCGGGTTAGAGGGAAAGGGCCGGGAGCCCGGGGCCCGGTGGCGCTCGCGCGCGCCCGTGGCTCCACCTCGTGGCGAGGAGCGGGCAGCGGCGCACACAGGAGCGGGCCCCGACGCCGAGAGCTGACGAAGAGCCCACCCAGGCCGCCCGCCGCGCCGAGGCGCAGGGTTTCCGTGCTCCGAGTTAAACGGGTCCCGCGGGAAGATCCGAGGAGCGCCGTTCTGGGTGCTGGCGCGGGCACTGGACCATCACACTCTGTCCCGGCGAGGCCCGCCCCCAAGGGGCAGGTCCGCAGTCAGCCCGAGAGCTCCTCGGGCTCCTCCAGATTCCGCAGGGAGCGTCTGCCGCGGCGTCCCGCTGCTGCCACAGCCGCGCCCTAGACAGGGGTTCCCGGAAGGCAAGCCCCTGCGAGCTGCACGCGGCTGAGGCGCGGGCCGGCGGCGGGGGGCGGCGCGGAGGCAGCGCGCGGGAGCCGGCGGCAGGAAGGGAGGAGGGGCCGAGGCCAGAGCTCAGGGACGCACCGCCACGGCACGGTGGCGGCCCCCGGGCGGGCGGGCGTCGGGCAGCTCTCTCGGCCTCCGCCTACGGACCCGGCGGCACAGACACGGCACACAGCGGTGGGGCCAGACCCGACGGCGGTCGCCGGGGACAGCCGGCTTCGCAGGTGCCAAAAATCCCAGCTCCTTTCCCGTGCCCCAACCGGGCCCCGTTCTGTCCCCAAGCCGCGCCTGCGCACTCGCCTGCACACCCGCCATCCCGCCGTCCCTCGTCGTCCTGGGACCACCGCCCGGCCGCTGGGGGCCTCGCCCGCTGTCCTCGGCAAGTCACGCTGGAAGACGAGCTTGGCCTCCATTGTCCCCCGCCTGTCCGGCCCGTGACTCGCGCACACCGCAGCGGCCGGTGCCAGGCTCCGGGGGCACAAAGACGCCTTTCCCACGGCAGGTGGCGGCGCGCTCGCTCCGGCCACAGCCCCTCAGCAGGACGGCAGGGCTCCCGCCGCCTTCTCCACAGACCGCACGGACGGGGAGACCTGAGCGGGCAGGCCTGGGGGACGGCGGGGGAGTCGCTGTGTGCGGGAGACCTGGGGAAGCTCAGAGAAGAGCACTCTGGGGGACACC